>JAJJMA010177245.1:0-17888 GCA_023529015.1 Papaver nudicaule
GTAGGCTGCCTACTTGATCTTTTCATTACTAGTGTAGTAATCATACTGTTGTTTACTTTCTACATGACACATTTATATTTGGTAGTTTTGGGTCAACAGATGTTCTTTCTTTATATTGGCGTAGTGTTAGGTTGGTTTTCAGTGATTGTAAGAAAACTCGTCTTTAAAAAAGTTTAGTTATAACTTAACTGTTGTGAATTCAATTGTATGAATAAATTATCCCTTCCCCTCTGGAGATGAAAACTTAACTAAATTTATGGTGACTGATGTATTTGCTCTGCCAAAAATTCGCAGGAGGTTGGATGTGCAAGGGATGAAAGTCACAATGCTGGAATTGATTTTGATAGTTTCTTCTCGCGTTGATTTATTTTGCTGAAGGTTGCAATATAGAAGTTTACATTGATGGCCGAGACTGGACAGTGAACCCAAATCAATGGCGATAATAAGACCTCCAGTCAAGAGGCAGTGGAATCTACTTTAGAGCTTGAAGTTCAGGAACATCAGGTGGTGGAAGCTAGCTAAACTCCAGTGTTTTGTAAATTATTTTGAGATTCGGAACTTGAGTGATTAATTTGTTAAAGTTGTATGATAATTTCATTTGTTAATAATGTTCAGTCAATTCCAGTTTCTTTGTTTGCTTTTATAATAGTATTTGATTCCAGGTTTACATTCTAGTTCAGGATTCACCTGAATCAAATTCATTTTTTTTATAAAATATAATCGAATAAAAGACAGCTTGTGTCAGTTTTATCAAACAGCTGATTAAGGCAGTCTTTCTTTTCAAACAATAAATGCATGATAGGATCAGACTTATTTTTAAATAAGTCTTCCAGGATACACATGACACAAACAGACTTATTCTGGCTGATTAAGTCTGACCCTGACATGCTTAACAGAGCCATTTTCCACTAGTGACTATCTCTGAGGATCATTTATGCAAGAGAGCAGTGGTGGCTTGGACAATATGGACTGAACGCTGTGAAGTCGTCCATCAGAATAAGCCGATTGACATTAATGCTGCTATATCTAGAGCTCAAAGACTTATATCTAACCCAGCTTTCTGCAGGCCTTACTTCAGTGATAATAATATCTCTACTAGAATTCCTAGGGCTAATCTGTTATGGAAACCACCTGAATTTAACACTCTGACCATCAACTGTGATGGTTCTTATAAGCTTGAAACTTCTTCTGGAGGTATTGGTCTAATTCTTCGTGATCATGCAGGTGAACCAAGAGGAGCATGGTGCGCATTCCTTGAAGCTCCATTGAATGAGGAGGATGCAGAACTACAGGCGTTAGTGTAGCAGTGAAATGGGCAAAACAGCTAAAGCTTGTCAGAGTCAATTTCGAGTTGGATTCAATGCTAGTGGCCAATGCAGTCTCTAGAGGAATATACAACACAACCTGGAGGCTACATCATCAAATTTCAGAATTACGTCAAGTTTTTAGTCAGTTCCCATGCTGGAAATGTTACTACATTCCTAAGCAAATGAATAAAGTCGCGGATATCCTATCCAAAGTAGCTAGAGTCGAAAAACTAAGTCAAGTATAGAGTCATTCAATTCCTAGATGTATTCAAACTCAAGTTAACCTTGAGAGAAACTCTGTAATCTCTTAATTCCTTAAATATATTTTGTCGTATACACCCAATTGTATTACCCTACCTTTGACACAAAATCATCATATATAGGGTCCTCCCTCGCTTCGTTCGGTCGGCCCAATAACCATGAGCCCTTAACCTGTGGATTTATCCGGTCCGATTTGTTTTGTTTTTTTTGGCGGATGGACCTTCTTGTATACTATATTATTGGGCTTGGGCTTGTCCTTCGCTAGACATTTCTCCGGCCTCTGGGGCCTTGGCAGCTTGGTATCTTGTATGTAAGCACAGAGTAGTACATGCTCCTTCTACTGATCGTAATTTCTCGCGTACGTGTCTTTGCGCGGGCCATTAATATAGTGAGAGCTGAAGAGATCACCGACATCATCATTGATTGAAGGGGATAACGAAGTCGTCTTGCTCAACGAGTCAACGGCAAAGGAGTCATTTAAACAAAGGGCGGACATGTCTATCGATTATCAGAGAATGCTGGCCTTCTAATCGGGTAGTACCGTTATACAGTCAAAGTTCAGTTAAATCCATTTCTGTTCTCAGCGAAAAATCATCTTTTCATTTACTAAAATTGTATCAAAGTTGCCCTTACTTAACTCCCTTTCTATACATGCTTTCAGCTGGCCTTGCTTTCCTTGTTAGTGTTGTTGGCCAGATTTACAAGGTCACTTGACTTATCCAGGGGCTTTTCACACCATCATGGACCAGTTGGTTGGGACCATAGGAGTTGCCCTTAACCTGTGGTAAAGCGGTGCTAGATATCAAACATTAGGAGTAAAGTAGTAAAACTTTCGGGTGTAAATATCCAGAATCCCTAACCCTTAGAGCAAGCACTATGGTTGTCTAAGCCTTCTCTATTGAATAGAGAAAGGGAAAGGCGGAAATGGCGAAAAAATGGCAACCACGGTGGTCTTAGCTATTTGGAGACGGAAATTGGATTTCCGCAGCTTTTCTGTGCGGAAATCCGATTTCCGTAAAAAAAATTCTGCGGAAATCCGATTTCCGCACAGTCAAAGCTTGACTTTTGACCAGCGGAAATCCGATTTCCGTAAAGAATTTGGGTCATTCAACGGCCTATATTTCACGCCCCAATCCAACGTCGATGGTTTAACTTAGTTCGATATTTCTCTAGTTTGCACTCGATTTCAACTGTCAAATAAAAAACCTAATTCAAAAAATTCTTCAGGGGGCGTTGCCCCCTGAATGAAGTGAAGGCCAAGTTTGAGTGTGAAATATAGGCCGTTGGGGATCTGACGGTCATGAAAAAATAGAAAGATGGATGGTTAGATGTTGAGGTGTAGAGGGGGTGTGAGGAAAAAAAGGTCAAACGGTATTATTTATGGGACGGAAATCCAATTCCCGCATGAATTCTGGGCGGAAATCGGATTTCCGTAAAAAGTTTTCTGCGGAAATTGGATTTCCGCCCTGCGGGAATCGGATTTCCGCCTCGCTTCTCTATTGCTATTGCCTGCTACGGATCCGTAGCAGGCAATAGCAAAGCCAACCAATTTCTCTATTGAATAGAGAAATTTTGCACCATAGTAGTTGCATTTCTCTATTCAATAGAGAAGTTCCCCCAAATAGAGAACCATAGTGCTTGCTCTTAAATTCCAAGCGATAGATCTGCCGAACTTTGCGCCTCAATCTGCATTTTCTTCTCTGCACAGATAGATAGATAGATAGATTCATATAAGGAAGAGGAAGAAGAAGATCTGTATTGTTGTTACTGAAACTCACTCGGGGTGATTGATGATCACAAGATGAAGAAAAAGAAGAAAAAGAAGGAAAAGAAAGGGTTAGATCAGGATAATAGAATCTCTGTATGGGCGGATTCGGAATTGGGGTTTTGATAATAGGTGACTTTCGATTTAGAGTTCGTGGAATCAAAAATTCTAAGTCATTTAATGAAGCCTTTGTGTCTGCGGCCACCTAACACATTGATGTTAGCGGCAAACATTCTGTCTGCGTTTCAATTGATCTGTTATAAACACTAGCACCGGAATAATGAGTTTAATGGAGAACTTTCAATTTCAACATAAGGTGATTAGTTGTTATTGGATTGTTCATCCATTCCTGTTTATTTTTTTTTATTTACCCTTTCTTGTTTTTGCAAGAACCTATTGTACATAGGTGCAGTAAGTTGATACTGGTCCTTTTTAGGGCGCTCTAGGAGTACAATGGAATGATTTGTTCCTATTTCTTAGTTATGGATATTAATTTAGTTGGTTTTTGGTCATGTACAAATTTTGCCGTTGGAAATAATAGTTGGTTTGCTCTTCTGCATTTCAAACAGATAAAATGTCAAATTACATGTGTGAATTTGCTGTTTCAACTGCATTTTTCTGTATCCATGAAATCACTTGAATTGCTTCCTCAGTTTATTAATGTTGTAGTTTAGTTCTCGTTCTTATTGAAAGATTATGAAACGTACACTATGTTGCACAGTGATGTTTGGTCACTCATACATTGACCACTCTTTGCCAGCTTAGTACGAATTCTATTAAAGAAAGGGAACTGACCTGTAAAATAGGCTTTACTGATGTATCAAAATGTTGTAGTTTCCATTGCACTTTCTTTCATCAATGAAGTCTCTTATATTGTTTCCTTAGTTTTGATTAAATTCTAGCTAAAAATCAGTGTAAGCTAGGGCATTGCCTGCTTGGCTTATCTTTTTTACCAGCAATTTCATTTTCAGTAGATTGGATAGGAGTCACCTATATAAAACATTTTTGTTTTAAGGGCTGCAGAGTACCATAGGAGGTTCATTCTGCTTTGAATTGATTGCTTGCTTAATTACATAATAGTGGAAGTTTTGAATTTGTGTAACATAACTACTGCGTATATGTCTTTTGTGACATCTTTCTGTCTTTGTGTGTGCGTATTTAGGTTTGAGGAGAAGCTAATTTTAATCACAAAAAATGAAGGGGCGAAGAGATAAGCAGAAGGACAAATTGAAGAAAATGCTGAATGCTGCCTTACCAGGTGAAGATCTTATATGATCTGTTTGTGCTTTCTGTAAAATAAATTGGCTGAAAAAACGAAGTCATACCATAGAGTCATAGACTACAGGGTATTCCGTGACCTCTCTTGGAAACCTAATACAGGAGCTTAGGCATCTGGATACATCTATCTGAATAATTGTTTCAAAGTGGTCATTTAGTTGATGTTATTTTCTGGTATGACAGGTGTTGAGTCACTTCCTAGTAAACCTTAAAGCTGAGCCCTGAGGTCATGGAAAAGATCCAGAAACTGGTCAGTGCAGGGGTCGTTCAGATCAAGTAAATGGACAGAAACGGTCCGTTTCATGATGCCGCTGGGTTGATCGACTATGTTGTGCCTTCGTGTCAAGTAGCCATACTGATACTTGATTTTCTTAATTCCAATTTTTCTTTTGCTGCGGCTGTTCTTGTTTGTTTGTAGACTGTAAAACTTAAACATTTGTTGACAGCAAATATGCAATCACGTATCAATGTCGAAATGTTACAGAAAGTGATCAAGCAATTTAGTTGGATTTGGATACTTGTAATTCATGGCCATAGTTACAACTTACCTTCTTAAGTTAAACCAAACAGACCAACTGACCGTTCTAGTTCCCTTAACTCCCTCTATACAGTATATGCTTTCAGCTGGCCCTTGCTCTCGTTTCCATGGACCCTCGACAATCCTCACTACATCCTTGACAGCGATGGTGTCATTGGCCAGATTTCATATAAATCGCCTCTCGAAGCTTGATTTCAATGCAATCTCACTTGACCTTGCTTCATACTAGCCTATTTTTTTGGTAGCACCAGAAGTTGTTACCTCACTCGGAGCGCCATGGATCAGTTGGTTGGGGACCATGGGAGCTGCCCTTATCCTGCGGTAAAAGGTAGACATCAAACATCTGGAGTAAAGTAGTCGAAATTTTGGGTGTAAATATCCTGAAAGCTGGAACCCTAGCCCTTAAATTCCCAGCTAAGATGGAGTCGTTGTTAGATCTGCTGCACTTTCTTTTCCGCACCGGATTTGAGGAAAAGGAAGAAGATCTAGAAACGGATGGTTTTGCTAAAGACTCCGGTGATGAAGAAAAAAGAAAAAAGAAGAAAAAAAGGGTTAGATTTGGGTAATCTATATTACAAAACAAAGACGTGTTTTTTCGTCCGACCCAGTTTTTCGTGTTTTTTCCATAAATAGCCCTCCTCCTATTCTTATTTACGCATCCTTCTTCGGTTATATTCCGTATATTCTTTAAAAGAGCAGGGGCAAAAACGGGTAACAAAGTTTCTCGGACACCTGGAATTGTCCAAGTTACCCCTCTACAATTTTAGACATTCAGGCTCCTTTTGCCCATTGTTTTTGTAAATTCCAAGCCATTGAGGGGTAAATATATAATCTCCTTCTATTGTTTCTCTGTTTATGTCTTCTTCTTTCTATCACACAGGAAACAGACTTCTTCTCTTCTCCCCACTGCGATTTCTTCTTCTCTGCCATAACCAGCACCATCGCCAGATTTAACGAAAGCCGCCGGTAAGTACACGTTTCTGAATCTATTCGCCCTAATTCAAACAATTAAGTTGGATCTATTCGCCCTAATTTGTATTTCTGTTCAAACTTCAGTTTTGTGCCCTAATTTCAGTCTTAAATTGAAAGATTTCCACCTTCTTCTTCTATATTTCAACAAGTTGAGGGGTTAATTGTGTGTATATTCAGAAAATAGAAGAATATCAATCGCAAAAGAACTTCATACTTCTAGATCTATTCTGATGGCCGAAGTAGAGATGGTAGCAGCAGCCGAACAATTTGCATGTGTTTCATGGTGGTGATCAAACCGTGATGGCTATTCGTTCTTTACGTTCCAAGCAGCTCTATCTTCTCGGGTTTTACCGGGTAACACTTTATCCCAACATCAACTCTTAATTTCCATTTTCTTGAATTTGTGGTCATAGCAGGTACACAGGATTTTTTTTTTTGTGAATTGGGTGGATGGCAGAAAATGAATTTGGGTGTTTGAGTGGAATTTGCTTAAACCTCCTAACCCACCAGTTATGCCAAGGGTTCAATTCAGCTTCAATATTAGTCTTTAGGCTTTGAAGATAAGGTATTTTGATTTCTTCTCCTCATGTTGTAAATTAAATTGATAGAACGTCATTGTTTGCTTTAAATGGTTGCTTTGATGTTTGAATTTGATCATGGTTTCGTAATCAATTTAGACTCTAACTGTTTGTGTAAATGCCTCACAGGAACTCGGGAATTTTTCAAGGCTTATGCTGTAACTCATTATTGAAACAATTGAAGTAAATGGATGGTGGGGTTCGTCGGCAGCAGCAGTAATGGATTGATAGAAAACTGATTATTTTCATCACACAACTAAGCTATGGGTGACATTTTGGTTATATTTCAACTGAAATTTTGTTTTCAATCTTGATAGGTAAAAGAAGAGTTAGAGGTTCAAATTATTTCTTCAAATTCATTTTCTGCTTAAATCCCAAATGTTTATCTCGGAATACTAAACTACATTTCATCAGTTTATGGATCTCATTGAACAAGTTCAGTGGAGGAGTTCCTGGCAGTTTTGGTTCTCTTTAAGAACTTAATGAATTTGCTACATTTCCTTCAGCATAAGGAAATTGTGTAACTCTGGGCATGGATTATTTGATGCAGACCAGTGTGCAATCTGAAGTGTTTGTCGAAGGATGTCGTAAAGTTATAGCTTTCAAGTTCTCTTTGATGTCATACTTGACCATGTAACCAGGTATATTTAGAGGGTTTATTATAACAAACTATACGGTCATTTTAGAGGGTTTACCATTTTTGTTCTTTGTTTTATTTCATGATTCTCTTTAATTTATAATTCAGTTCATTTTCAAAAATTGAATAAATGTTTATTTACTTTGGGTGTAAGTTTGTATAGGAGTTCATTTAATTTTGAAATGGTGGGTTATATGCGGACGATTTTCTTAGTGAATATAGTTTACATACAATGTGAGTTAGGTAGGATTTATGTAGTGGTAGATGGTATGGTTCATCCCTACAGTCACAAACACAGAGGGGTGTACTTAAATATCTTTAAAACAGTTCGAACTTTTACATGAATAGGGATGTCAACTTACGCGACCCCTGACCGGCTTAATGAAAGCACTGTAGGCAATACTTTCGATTCAACTGTATGCAATTGTCTAAAAAACAGGTTGCAATCCACATTTGTATGTTAGATAAATATCAAAAATAGAATGTATATTGATTTAGTTATCTGGCGTCTGAGTGAAGGAATTTGCTTGAGCTTACATTTGCCTACTAGCATTTGTGTTTCCCTTCCTACATCCCAAGACTCCCCTTACCCAAGTTTGTTGTAGTCTGATACATGCGTCGAATGCTACATCTATTTGTATCGCTGAAACTATAAGGCATCCTTTAGTTCTTCATGTTTCTATTGTTTGAAATGAAGTTAACATTTATAAGTATTAAACCATTCCTGGCTCTGTCTTAATTAGGGTTTTAGTGTTTGTTAGAAGTCAAGAGATTACCCTCTTTGGCAGGTAAAAGTGATGGCAGAGGAGCAAGTTAGCCTTTGGTCTATTGCAGATTACCCTCTTTTGCGTTGTTTCTCTTATCTTGCTAACTAAATTGGCTACTAACAACATTTATTCATCTCTCTTAGATCCGGGAAACCCGTGAATATGAGTGGTGCTATATATAGGTCTGTGTTTGCTTTTGTTGAGCTAAATGGAGTATGAAGCCCCAACAATATGATATGCAATGGGTCGCCTCATTCTGTTTTTTTGTGTGTGCAGATTTTAGACTTTTCGTTGACTAATGCTAGAGATGTCTCCATAGACTTTGCAATCCAGCTATTTGTATGGGGCATATGGATTGGGATGTTTCTAGCATTAGTTTGCATAATTTCGAAACACGACAACAACTAAAGGGGTGATAGTTGTGTTAACAACAGTTGTGCAGTCTTTTAATTTGAAGTGCAAATTGCAGTTGTGTTAACAACAGTTCTGATGTCCTTTTTGTTGTTGTTAAATCAATGAATTTTTTGTTCTTAATTTGGATAGTCTCATCTTCCTGTGGATAAGGGTCATTCCCAAACTCAAGGTCTCCGTAATTATATAAATTGTCTTAGAAATTCTCTTCCTTAATTAGTTTTGCTTCAGTGTGTACAGTGTATATATGAATGGAAATTGTTAAATTAGCATGCCATTGTACTATTTGTTGATGTTATCGTCTTCGCCTTCTCGAATGAGTTATTGAGTTGCCAATTTTGCAGATAAAATGGGAATTGTTGCAGAGTATAATGTTTGCTGGTGCTGATGTTAATTATCGTCCCACCACCACATCACTGTTGCATTGATGTCAGAACTATCGTGTTCGATGTATGGTGTTGGAAACATACCAAAATGAACTGGCTAACCAGCACTGAAAAAACCCTGTCCATGTCCGTGCCATTATGGCACGGGTTACATACTAGCACAAGACATGAAACATCGAACGTGGTGTATTCAGAAGTCCTTTTATAGGCAACAGTCGTGATTCCGCTTCTATTCTTTAATTTTCAGTATTCTTTAATTGTTGGTTAGTCAATATTAGTATTATTTGCTGTGTATTTCAATGCAGTGTGTAAATTGTTAATTTTTCGTAATGATTCAGTTTTGATGGCAAAAGAAAAGTCTGATCCCGTGCCATGATGGCACGGGCAATATACTAGTACAATATGTATGGGGGAACTCGGAAATTAGGTTTTCATGATATCTTAATTCAAAAGTGAAGGTGAATTAGAGATTTCAAAATGGCAAAGGTGAATACCGATGTGGCAGCCAAATCAGATATCACAACATTAGGTGATTTCTTCTTCTTTATAATCAAGGGCTGCAGAGTAGAAATTTGATTCATTTTGCCCCTGGAAGTCCTGAATTTGTTTACCATAGCTATTGTGTGTACGTCTTTTCTGATATCTGTTTCTTTGTATGTGCGTATGTAGGTTCGAGGAGAAGCTAATTATACACACACAAAACGAAGGGGCGAAGGACAGACAAAGGAAAGTAGCACAAGTGAAACGAACATGTCCTAAATTGAAGAAGATGCTGAATGGTGCGCTTTACTAGGTGAAGATCTTATATGATCTCAGTTTGTGCTTTCTGTAAATAATTTGGCTGAAAAAACACCAACTCATACCTTGGAGTCATAGTACTTTTACGGAATCAGTTTTTGTAAGCTTATCTACTGAAGAAGCATCATTCACAGGTGATTCAAAAATGTAATGTACATAGGTGAAGTAAGTTGACACCAGTCCTTTTTAGTATTGCACATTGGTCTAAAAGCACAGTGGAATGCGTTGTTCCTATTGTTCAAGGTCCTCAATGATGAGTATTTGTTGGTTACGCATAACATTTTGTTGGTTTTTGGTCTTGTACAAATTTTGCGGCACTTCAAACAGATAAAATGTCTAATTACATATGTGGATTTGCTGTTTCAACTGCATTTTTCTGTATCTTACCATGGACGATTCCATTTTGCATGCATACAACCATTAGTTGTTTGGTCTAAGAAAAGAAATAACAGTTGGAATTTCAAAGTATAGTGTTATATTCAAGCCATTGAAAATCTAAATTTTGAATTTTGTATTTTCAGGATTATGGAGCGAGCACCAGGAAGAATGGATAGAAATGATAGTTTGAGATTTATGGCATTTTATGCAGCAGTTGTCAAGGAATTCAACTATTTGAAGCTGATATCCTCATTGTTTTCAGTCACTTACTGGTATCAAAAACACCTCTTCTCATTACAAAGACAACTCAGTTTTTGGCAATGTCAATCTCCGGTAAAAATGATAGAATTTTCATGAATTTGTGGAAACTCTGTTTGGAGTTAATAAGATTAGATTAGATTATATTGGGGTTATAATGCTCTTGTACTGAACTGTGCTGAAAAAATGTGGCTTGAATTTGAATATGGAAACTAGCTGATGTAATTACAAAAAGTGGACACTCATGGAACTCTTTTTTTTGGTGTTTATAGATGGATATGTAGATCTTTCGTATTAGAACCATCATCTTTGATAGCTATATTCACATGCATATTTACATTCCTTTTTGTGATCGTAGCAATGGAGCAAAAGATACATTTAATTCACGTGGAAATATCGAAAATCTGTAGTGATATTATGCTGGTTAAGATGGACTGCCATGTAGACTTAACATTGCTTCACCTGTTTATTTCTAATTGGTGATCATAGTCTCTGTGTTCATCACACTGTTCTTTCCAGTCGATCTCATTTTTGAAGTTGTTTATGTTGGTCTCCAGGTAATGAGTTTTTCAAGCAGCAGAAGTACCTGAGGCGCCTGTAGTTCACTACACAATAATAAGAAGAAATCGCCGGAAGGTATTACTGTCATTTGATCTTAATTTTCTACCATTATTCTCCCAAGACATTGAATCCTTCTCGTGTGCACTGGTTTAACTTGAGACATTTGTTCGGTTCCATCACAGGTCTATAACAACAGAGCAGCATGGTCCACGAAGCTAGGATGCGGAGAATTTCATAGAACTCGATCCAACATTCCCAAGGGTTACACCAGAAAGGAGCATTCCAGTTCTACATGAAGGAATACACAAAGCACTAGAGACATACCAGGAAGGACTAAAGTGTAACCAAACTGACCAGAAATCCATGGGGTGTGTAAAGAGGTAGAAACACAGAATTGCCGTTCTTTATTAAGCCGTGTTTACCACCTGTACTGGTAATAGATTCACTCAATTAAGAACACAATCCATATATGAATTGCCCTTATAGGTTGTCTCACTACCATTTGTTACCCTGGCTAAAACTAGTTGACTTATCAGTGAAATCTCGAAAAGGCAAAGTCAAGCTTGCCCTGTCTTGTACTACAGCTCAAACAGTTCAGTAACATGCAGCCACTAATGGTGATGGTTGATCTTCTACTTTTGAGTATACTTGAGTTGCTGAACTAGAATGTTTTGCTTCCCTGTGTTTGAGTTTCATTTCTTATATAATGAGCTGGAAAAAAACTGATTCTTGTGTTATCTTAATGGTCGGAGAACTGATGCGTAGTAGGAGTCCAGTTCATAGATGTCAGTTCACACAACAAGCTCAACTCTAATAGCTCAGAGTGGCTCAATAATTCTCAAGTCAACGATTTGAGCTGACTATTTCTACAGCTAAATGTCAATAGGTCACCTTCCTTGACTACTGGGCTTGGGCTTGCCTCTTGACTAGACATTCCTCTGGGGCCTTGGCAGCTTGGTACACAGAGTACATGCATCTTCTTCTACTATTCGTAATTTCTCGCGTGTCTTTGGAGGCCATGGCCAATAGTGAGAACCGAAAACATCCCCGCCGATACCAATAATGAAGTCGCCGTGCAAAGAGTCAACAACAAAGGAGTCATTAACACAAGGGAGGACATGCCTATTCATTAACAGAGAATCTAGGCCATTAGTTTCTAATCGGGTGGTACCGTTATATAGTGAAGTTCAGACAAAAGGTCTAGCAAAATGTAACCTTAAACACCAGAATCAGTGGGTGTTGGTTGACCACTTGATTCTGGTTCCCTGTTACCTAAACACGATGGAAACGGCTTAAAAATCTAAAGGTATTAAGAGATTGAATCTTTTGTGAATCTTTCTGTCTCTGTGTGTGCGTATTTAGGTTCGAGGAGAAGCTAATTTTAATCACAAAAAATTAAGGGGTGAAGAGATAAGCAGAAGGACCAAAATGCTGAATGCTGCCTTACCAGGTGAAGAACTTATATGATCTGTTTGTGCTTTTTGTAAATAAGTTGGGTGAAAAAACAAAGTCATACCATGGAGTCATAGACTACAGGGTATTCCGTTATAAATAAGATTGGATTGGGTTATATTGCTCTTGTACTCAACTGTGCTGACAAAATGTGACTTGAATTTTAATATGAGAGAGGGATCCCCCTTTGAAACATTGGAATTAAACATTTTACTGGTAGTTAAAGCTGGAATTTGATGTGTAGAAAGTGTGTATGTATGCACATAAGAAATTTGTTTGATTCTATCTGAGACATGTATGAGATATTTACATGTATTACAAGGAGTGCAGTTCATCTTGCTGGTTAAGAAGAACTGCTATGTAGACATTGCTTATGATCATAGTCTCTCCGTTCATCACTGTTCTTTCCAGTCGATCTCATTTTTGAAGTTGTTTATGTTGGTCTCCAGGTAATGAGTTTTTCAAGCAGCAGAAGTACCCTTAGGCGCCTGTAGGTCACTACACAGAAAGAAGAAGAAATCGCCAAGGCCGGAAGGTATTACTGTCTTTTGATCTTAATTTTCTACCATTATTCTCGAAAGACGCTAACTCCCTCTCTTGTGCGCTGCTTTAACTTGAGACATTTGTTCGGTTCCGTCACAGGTCTATAGCAACAGAGCAGCATGGTGCAGGGAGCTAGAAGCCCTAGCTACCTGAGAGTCTAAAGGATGCGGAGAATTTCATTGAACTCGATCCAACATTCCCAAGGGTTACACCAGAAAGGAGCATTCCAGTTCTACATGAAGGAATACACAAAGCACCAGAGACATACCAGGAAGGACTAAAGCGTGACCAAACTGACCAGAAATTGATGGGGTGTGTAAAGAGGTAGAAACACAGAATTGCCGATCTTTTATTAAACCGTGTTTGCCCCTCCACCTGGACTGGTAAACACAAAGAAAGGACACAATCCATATAGGAATTGCCTTTATATATAGGTTGTCTCACTACCATTTGTTACTCTGGCTAAAACTAGTTGATGTATCAGTGAAATCTCTAAAAGGCAAAGTCAAGCTTGCCCTGTCTTATACTACAGCTCAAACAGTTCAGTAACATGCGGCCACTGATGGTGATGGTTGATCTTCTACTTTTGAGTATACTTGAGTTGCTGAACTAGAATGTCTTGCTTCCCTGTATATTTGAGTTTCATCTCTTTTATCTGAATCTCTTTTTGTTGATGGGTCTATTATATCTGAATGTCTAAAATGTGGCTGTACTTGATGGTTTTGCCGCACTATGAGCTGGAAATAAACTGATTCTTGTGTTATCTTTATGGTCGGAGAACTGATGCCTAGTAGGAGTCCAGGCATTGTGGCAAAATTTTGGCTTTTTTTTTTTGTATTCAACTGATGCCTGATGCCTAGTAGGAGTCCAGGCATTGTGGCAAAATTTTGGCTTGATTATTAGATTCACTCAATTGACATATGAAAAGTTTGCATTCATCGCGCGCCCAGTTCATAGATGTCAGTTGCAGTTTTATGATTGCTACTTTGTTTTCTTCAAATTCATTGTAAACACACAACAAGCTCAACTCTAATAGACCATATATATAGTTAACAAGCAAAAAAAATATCGTCAACAGCTCAGGCCCTCAGAGTGGCTCAATAATTCTCAAGTCAAGCTGACTATTTTGGCTACAGTACCCCATTTCTACAGCTCCAAAATGTCAATAGGTCACCTTCCCTGACTACTGGGCTTGAGCTTGCCTTTTCTAGACATTCCTCTGGCCTCTGGGGCCTTGGCAGCTTGGTACACAGAGTACATGCTTCTTCTCCTGATCGTAATTTCTCGGGTGTCTTTGGAGGCCATGGCCAATAGTGAGAACCTAGAACATCACCGATACCATCATTGAAAAGGATAACGAAGTCGTCGTGCGCAATGATTCAACAATAAAGGAGTCATTTAAACCAGGGCCGACATGTCTATCGATTTTCAGAGAATGCAGGCATTTAGTTTCTAATCGGGTGGTACCGTTATAGTGAAGTTCAGACAAAAGGTCTAGCAAAATGTAACCTTTTGCACCAGAAATTAGGCCACGGTAAGTCAAGTTCAGACAGGGAAATCATCTTTCCAAAAACTAAAAATGTTTCAAAATTCCCCTTCCTTAACTCCCTCAATACATGCTCTCTCTTCAAAAAAAAATAAAGGTCACTTGACTTACCGTGGTTACCTAGGAGCTTGTTACACCATCATGGACCAGTTGGTTGGTTGGGACCCTAAGAGCTGTCCTTATACTATATTGCGCCTCAAGCTTCATTTTCTGCTCTACACAGATAGATAGATAGATAGATTCAAGGAAGAGGAAGAAGAAGAAGATATGTATTTTTGTTACTGAAGACTCACTCGGGGTGACTGATGATAACAAGATGAAGAAAAAGAAGAAAAAAAAGTGTTAGATCTGGATTACATAATATTTGTATGGGCGGAATCGGAATTGGGGTTTCATATGCTTTCCGGAAGACGGCTTTTCATAATTCCTTGCGGGAAAAGGTGATTGATTTTGCTCTGGACCGCAGGAGGTTCATCCTGCTTTTGTTAGTAGAAGTTCTGAATTTTGCGTGTATGTCTTTTGTGATATATCTCTGTTTTTGTATGCAGGTTCGAGGAGAAGCTAATTTTTACTAGAGGGATAGGAAGTAGCAAAATGGAATCGAACATGTCCTTAATTGATGAAGATGCTGAATGCTGACTTACCATCATAGTATAGGGGCTTATACAACAAGCGGTGGAGTGATATTAATATGGTGAACTCTTCAATTGTTGAATTTTTCTAAAAGATGGGGATATCACTTAACATAAGGTGATTTCTTTATTATAATTAAGGGCTGCCGTGGACCATAGGAGGTTCATTCATTTTTACTTGCTCAAGTTAGTTCTGAATTTGTGTATGCCTTTTATGATATCTGTATATCTTTATGTGTGTGTAGGTTCGAGGAGAAGCTAATTTTACACACAAAACGAAGGGGTGAAGCAAAGAAAGTAGCTAATTTTGTGATATCTGAATGCTGCTTTACCAGGTGAAGATCTTATGCTAATAATACTGTGAAATCTGTGAATGCCCTTTCTTGGAAAAATATAATTTGCCTGGAAAGAATGAAGTCATAGGACTCGTACCATAGTCATAGACCATGTACAGGGGATTCAGTGACCTTTCTTGGAAACCTTATATACTACAAGTTGCTTAGTAATTTTTCATATTGGACCCATTCTGTCCATCTTTTTATCTAGTACTCCTACAGAACCCAGTTTGATACTCTTTGTTGTTATTGTGAGCTTACCTACTAAGGAAGCATCACTCACAGCCTCACAGGTGATACAAAATGTGTTCTACAAAATAGGAATACGGACTAGTTCGAAATTCCTATTGTTCAAGGTCCTGAATGATGACTATTTCTTAGTTATGGATATTTATATTGGTTGTTTTTGTTTTTGTTTTTGTTTAAATTATTGTTAGTTTTCATCTGCTCTTCTGCATATTCTAACAGAAAAAATGTCTAATTACATGTGTGGATTTTCTCTGGTATATATTTCTGACGGAAACTCTTTCTATGATTTCAGTGGTGGTAAAGCTCGAATTGATAAAGAGCAATGAAGAAATGGTGGTGGTGCTGCTGCAATATTGTCTTTTCATTATCATAAAAGAACATGGAGGTCTCATTTCATACAAGTAAAATCTCTTTGTGAATTCTCTGTAGAGTGTAGTGTTATATTCAAACGATTGAGAATATCAATTCAAATGATAGTTTGAGATTATTTGTGTTTCAGGATTATGGAGAGAGTACAAGAAAGAATGGATACACATGATAGTTTGAGATTAGCAAGCTTAGGCATTGAATGCAACAATTATCAACACTCTGTGGCTGTCAGGGAAATGGACTACTTGAAGCTGCTACTTTTGATCCTCACTGTTTTCAGTCACTTACAGGTATCAAAAACACTTCTCACTATAAGATTAGATTGGGTTATACTGCTTTTGTCAAAACTAGGGATAAATAGTTCACTGTTTTCTTTTGTCATGAAGGAAATGAAACCCTTCAATTTTCCAGTCTCAGTTTTTGAAAATGTTAGGTTTAGTTCTCTAGGAAAAATGACAGAAAAATCATGAATTTGTGGAAACTTGGTTTGGAACAATAAGATTAGACTGGGTTATACTGCTCTTCCCTCCCCCTTTTGAGACATTGAAAGATATTCGTTGCAAGTGTACTCCCAGTTTTGAGTTTGAATAACATGTTGGCAGTGTTCTGGTTTAATTTGACAAGTTTACTCTTTCTTGATTATAGAAAATGTTATGTCTTTCTTGTTAAGTTCGTCTTAAATTTTTGATAAACTACAACGCACCTGGATACATCTATCTGAATAATTGTTTCAAAGTGGTCATTTAGTTCATGCTAAACTAAAGCAAATCTAATCTTATAGTTCTGAATTTGAAAACAGTGAGGTTCAAAAGCAAATCTAAGTAAATGGACCATGGGAGCTGCCCTGAGCCCTGAGGTCAAGGAAAAGATCCAGAAACTGGTCAGTGCAGGGGTCGTTCAGATCAAGTAAATGGACAGAAACGGTCCGTTTCATGATGCCGCTGGGTTGATCGACTATGATGTGCCTTCGTGTCAAGTAGCCATACCGAGACTTGTTAAGTTCGTCTTAATTTTTTGATAAAACAACAACAGTTGATTTATGTATGGTAGTTGTCATGTTCAGCGCTCTTAACAAATTTCTGTATCTTGAAATTGCAGGACAAAGCGGAAAATAGAAACGACGCTGAAAATTCTAGAGTTGGGGAGAAGAAGAGATGATAATGCAAGATTCTGGAGAGGAATGAGTCCATGTTATAGGACATAATAATGAAGATTCTGCATATGCAGTCGCTTTACTTGAGAAAAGAAATGAAATTTGCGTTTATCTCAAATCTTAGAATTGTACCTGACACAATCAAAGATAATTCTTATTTTGCTGGATAAGAATGTAAGATATTGTTCTGTCAGATTCAGAGTATCATCTCTTTACAATTCAAAGTCTCATTTTTGTCAGAATTCACCTGAAGTTAATGATTCTGTCATTCTTTTTTATGCTGTTTTTCTAGTTGCAAGTTTTGGTACAAGTTTGGCAAATGAGAACAGAAACTGGATTCCGTCAGATTCTGATACTTGTTAATTACTGTTCCTTCACACTACTGCTGATAAGATAAAATTTGCATGAACATCTTGGAAGTACACGATCATCATCCGTTGGTACTACCATCGACATGGTCACAGTCATTATGCGCCCTTGAACCTTGGATGCCCTTTCGAGCTTTGCTCCACCTGAGTTAGATGGTGGCAGGTCTAACTCCTCCATGAGCCCTAACTCCTTGGCTTCCCTTGTTCGATGAACTTTGCTCCACCTGAGTTAGATGGGATCAGGTCTAACTCCATCAACGAGCCCTAGCTCTACCTTGCGCACCACTCCGTCCATAACCACTCGATCTCTTAGTAGCCCTAGCTCTGATACCAATTGAAGGATCCA
>JAJJMA010177251.1:0-10401 GCA_023529015.1 Papaver nudicaule
TGTACGAGTAGAAAATCTGCATAGGTACTCAAGTTACCACATCCATCAGATCTACTCATACACACAATAATCAGTTGAGATTCAGTGGTGCAAAGACCACATGAACAGCACCGAAGGTACTTATGAACAGTAATTAAAGGTAAAACGTATAACAGTAAAGGCAAAGTATAAGAAGAATCATATGTATTTCAATGTTGTGATTACATGAATATAACCCTAAGGAACCAGAGGGGATAACAGACCTAATCTCCCTCTTGCCGCTTAGACTCAACCCAACAAGAATCCAACCCTTACAATGTTTTCCAAGCTCGCCTTATATAGGCCGAGCTTGGGTGGTTTACAGCTAATAAGACAAACGACCCAATCGTGGTGGTGTCAGTCCCTGTCGAGTGAGGCGGTGGAGCTCCGAGGTTGATTTCTAGTCTTCGGTCCCTCTGACGTGGTCCGAGTCCTTTTTCTCTCCGAGTCTCAACTTCGCTCGTGTGTAACTGCTTCTTCTCTGGGCTAGTCCGAGATCTCGCTGTTGATCTTCTCGGGGTGATTCTCTCGGCATAGTTAAGCTTCTTGGATGCGAGACACGTGCTCTGAGGGGTTTTACCCCCTACATGTCTTGTAATATAAGACACTAGTTGAGACTCATCATGTTCTGATATAATCTGATCTTCAGAGTCATTAGAATCTTCTAAGGATTTGAACGATATATTAGGCTTTATATCTTTGTCAAAGATTTTAAGCTTAGCGATTAGATCACCCCTGTTTATATCATAACCATATGACTCCTGGATGGCATGTTTCTTTGAATCATATTTAGAAGGTAGAGACCTAAAGATTTTTCTCACAATTTCTCTTTCCTCAATTGTTTTTCCAAGCGATTGCGAGGCATTAATAATTGCAGAAAGTTTGTGATTGAAATCTTCAAAGGTTTCTTCATCAGACATTCGGAGATTTTCCCAATCTGATGAGAGAATTTGAAGACGAGCTTCTTTCTCTGAAGTGTTGCCATAAAATATGTTTTGCAGAGTTTCCCAAGCTTTCTTTGATGTACTACACGTAGATACATGATGTTAAAGATCTGGGGTAACTGCATGGATGATCGCATTAAGCGCATCTGAATCTATCTTAGCTTCTTTTCTTTTATCATCAGAATATTGTGAGGGAGTTTTATCCTTTACAACATCACCGATTTTGATAGTGGGTATGGTAAACCCATCTTGCACAAAGACCCAACACTGATAGTCTCGTGATTGAAGAAAAGAGCGCATGGCGGATTTCCACCATAGATAGTTTGTGCCATCAAAGACTGGTGGAATGTTCACATTAGAGGAATAATGTGTGTTATACTCTTATTCTTTTTAGTTTTTTTCTCTCTCTTTGACTTCAGCCGTTTTTGTTTGACCGAAAAAGTTTGGCGACGAACAGCATTAAATTTTCAGATCTACTCGGTTTTCTTCAACAATAATCATTAAACTTTAATTTTTTTTTGAGTGAATCGAAGGTTGGGTGTATGATTGGAGCTTTTATTTTTCACTAATTTTAGATAGTTCTTTGTGAAATCAGTTTTTTCTGAAAATATTTTTCAGGAAAAATGGTTTCCGGGGATGAGTCTGATATTCAGAAGAAGTTGATTTCGATTCCTCTCCTAGATGAAGAAATGGACGAGAGTATCAATGAATGTTGTTTTAGCTTGATCGGAAGGTTAGATTTAAGTAAATTGAAGATAGAGGATGCTGAGATAGAGCTCAAGAAACAATGGAAACTAACTGGTGAGGTGCAATTCATTCATCTGGGTAAGGGATTTTTCATCATTCAATTAGATAATGAAGATGATAAACAATTTATATGGAAGGGATATTGGAATATTGAGTCTCAAATTTTGAAAGTTAAAAATTGGGAGAAGAAATTTTAATCCGGAAAATCAAAAAACTACAACGGCTTTTGTGGGGGTAAAATTTCCAGGATTAGCAATTGAATATTGGAAGGAGAAGATTTTGATGAAGATTGCTGGTAGTATTGGAAGACCTATTAAAATTAATGATACAACCATGAAGAAGAAAAATGGATACTATGCTAGTGTTTTGGTGGAAGTGGATATGACTAATCCAATTCCAGAGAAGATTTGGATAGAAAGCAAGTATGGTGGATTTGCTCAGGATGTGGTTGTCACGAAGAAGCCAGAGTTCTGTAATTTTTGCTCAACAGTTGGTCATATTGAGGAAATTTGCAGGATTAAGAAGAGAGAGACCTCAGCTGATGGTGTTAATCAGAATGTGAAGCAAGTTTTCAGACCTAAGAAGAAGATTAAAAATATGGATAAAAAGGATCTTGGTCCCTTTGATTTATGTCCTGGAAGTGAAATGGGTATGGGAGAACACATTGTAAGCTCAATAGTTACTGAATTTTGTGAAGAAAATGCTGAATATCTAGATGGAGATTTAGTGGATGTTGGTATTCCTCCAATTAATAGTATGCTTTCTTCTGGAAGTTTTCAAGCTCTTCAAGGAATGGATGAAGAAAGGTTTAATTCTCATTTAAAGTTCCCAGCTATTGAAGTTATTTTTTTTTTTATCAGCAGCAGCTAGTGCTCCATCAGTTAATAATGTAGTTCATGTGGTGCCAGTTTGTGAAATGGTTTCTACAAGTGAAGCACGTGTTACTCAACAAGTTTTAAAAGGAAATTCTGGTAAATGCAAAGTAAATGAAGCTCCAAATGTTGTTACAAGAAAAAAAAACAGCATCCCAGAAAGTTAATATTGAGAAACAAAATGGGCAAGGGAGAGGTAGCCCTAGTACCTCTTAAATCAAAATCAAAAGATAAGAGTTGTTTTCTGGAATGTCAGAGGCCTAAGGAGATCTAAGGCCAAAGACAAACTCAGAAGTTTAGTTTCTTCATTTAGTCCTTCTGTTGTTATTTTAGTTGAACCAAAAATATGGTACACTGAGGAATATATTAAGAAGTTGAAGTTAGTAGGAATGCAGAGTAGTTGTATTCATAATTCAGATGATGCAGGTAAAGGTAATATATGGATTCTTTGGTGTGCTTCTCTTAGTGCTCCAAGTGTGATCTCTAATACTAGACAGGCTATTACTATTGAGATTGGTGGCTCTATCATAACAGGTATTCATGCTGCTTGCTTGACAGTGAATAGAAGAGAGTTGTGGGAAGAATTGATAGAAATAAGTTTATTAAATAAACCATGGCTTGTGATAGGTGATTTCAATACAGTTCTATGTGTGGGTGAGAAGGTTCGTGGTCTAAAGCCTCTATCTATCTCTGTACTGGAATTTAATGACTATTTAAGTGCTTGTGGACTCTTACAACCTCCTAAAACAGGTCTTTAATTTTCTTGGTGTAACAATAGATGTGGTAGTAAGAGGATTTTGAGTAATCTGGATAGAGCAGTTTTTAATTCAAAATGGTTGGATCTTTTTCCTAGCTGGGGATACAAAGTGGGAGTGAGGGGGATTTCTGATCATAGTATATTATATGGTGCTAATGCTGATATTCCCAGACCTGTTAATGTTCCTTTCAGAGCATTAAAAATATGGTTGAATCACCCTGGCTTTTTTAGCAATGATTAAACAATCATAGGATGAAGACATTGTTGGTAATGAGGCTTTTATTTTTCCTGAGCAAGTTGAAAATATTGAAGCCAATAATCAAGAATTGGAATTGGAATGTTTTTGGGGATGTGCGAGTTAAAATTAAGGAAGCTGGAGAGGAAGTGTTGAAAGCTGCTTTAGAGTCTGATAAAGATCCTAGTAATAATGCTCTTCTCACTAAACTTAATATGGCTAGAGGGGTGCATGATACTCTGACTCAACAAGAAAAATCTAGAGTGAGGTGGTTAAAGGAGGGAGGAACTAATTCTAATTTCTTTCACACTTCTCTAAGGTTAAGACAAACTCAAAACTCAATAGTGGACATGGAGAATGCAGCAGGTGATGTGGTTACTGATCAAGAAAAGATCGCTGAAGTTTTGGTCTCTCACTTTGAGGAAAAATTTAAATATCAGACAACTACAAGCTCTCAAAGAATTCTTTCTGCAATTCCTAAGGTAGTGGAAGATGAAGATAATTTGGTTCTTTGCTCTATTCCTGATTTTGAAGAGGTAAAGAGAGCAGTTTTTGAATTAGACCCTGATAGTGCTCCAGGACCAGATGGTTTTGTTGGGTGGTTTTATAGAGCTACATGGGATATCATAGCTGATGATTTTGTTAGAGCAATTCAATACTGTTGGGAGAGAGGTTTTATACCAAAAGGCATGAATGTTAACTTTTTTAAGTTAATTCCTAAGGTCAAGAATGCAAAGAATGCAAAACACTTTAGACCTATAGGCCTGATGAACTTTTGCTTTAAAGTAGTAACAAAGATAATAACAGTAAGGTTGAGCTCTATTATTGGGAAAATAGTTTCACCTCAACAAGGAGCTTTTATAAAAGGAAGGAATATTCAAAATCAGATTGTTCTTGCATCTGAATTGGTGAATGAGCTAAATATAAAAAGAAGAGGTGGAAATGTAGGTTTAAAGCTTGATATTTCTCAAGCTTATGATTCTCTTAGCTGGGAATTCTTATTTCAGGTTATGGAGTGTTTTGGTCTTTCAAGAGCTTTTATAAAGTGGATGCATGTACTTCTGAAGTCAGCTAAGATTTCTGTCTTGGTTAATGGAGGGCCAATGGGCTATTTTGATGTCAGTAGAGGACTTAGACAAGGTGATCCTTTGTCTCCTCTTTTATTTGTTATTGTTGAGGACAGTTTGAGTAGAATATTATCAGTTATGGTGCAATCCAGAGAATTGGTCACAATGGTAAATATGAAAGGGATTCAACCAACACACATCTTTTTTGCAGATGACATCTTCTTATTTTGTAATGGGGATAAGAGGAATGTTTTGAGACTAATGAATATCCTGCAAGAATATCAAAGTGCTTCAGGGCAAGTGGTGAGTAAGGAAAAATGCAAGTGCTTTGTGGGTGGAACAAATGAGAACAGGAAAAGACAAATTGCAGATATATGTGGAATGTCATTGTCTCAGTTTCCTGATAAGTACTTAGGTGTGTATTTGATTGAGGGATGTATTAGAGAAAGACATGTTTGGGGAGTGGTGGAAATGATGCAGAAGAAAATGGTTGGATGGATGGGAAGAATGCTGTCTTTTCAAGAAAGGTTAATACTAGTAAAGCATGTTCTTTGTAGTGTCCCTATCTATAATATGTCTATCTATAAGTGGCCATGCAGGGTTTTGAAGGAGTGTGAAAGAATTATCAGGAACTTTTTATGGTCTGGAGATCCAGCTGCAAAGAAGGTTGTTACTTTAAAATGGGATAAAGTTTGTTCTCCAATGAATGAAGGGGGTCTGGGTTTGAGGAAGTTGGAAGTGATAAACAAGTCTTTGTTAATGAAACTAGCTTGGAAAATTCAGAATGAGAATGAGGAATGAACCCAATTTTTTCAAGCTAAATTTCAAGACAAAAATGGAAATTGGATTGATTATTATAAAAAAATCTTCAGTTTGGCCTGGTGTTTTAGGTGTAAAACAATAAAGAGATTTTAGAGGGTAAAGTATGAAGTGTGATGATGTAATAAAAGATGGTAATGAATTCGAGAGGTCAAGATCGAACAAGACTCGCCTAAACCAAGAAATGGCCGTTCGAGTATTGCTTCAGTTACAAGAAGATGATTTTAGGGTTGGTTTAGGGAGGGAAGCAGAGAAAGATAAGATCAGAGAATTGCTATGATTTTCTGTGATGTTGATGATTGAATTGCTAAAGAAGTTTGAATATTCAGTTCTCACTAGATATTGAATGCTGAATGAGAAGAGTTAATCAATGATCGATGAGATTGATTGATTAAACTTGCACTGAATTAAACTGTTTGTTCTTGCTGGAGAACTTGTTGTTTCCAAACTGGTCGAGTGACCTATTTATAGCAATAGAATTCCAACTGATCTCGTAAGAAGTGGAAGAAGTGGAAGAGTGGGAGTGTGGAGTGAGTGGGGAAAGTCTTGCGCCTATTATTAGGGAAGAATGAACCGCCCACTACTCTATCCCATCTTCTCAGCAACGTTCACACGACTTAGTTTCTTTCCCGTTGAGTGATTGAGCCGTTGCAATCACACGTGCCGTAGACCGCCAAACCAAAACCCTAAAAGAATATCCCCCCATGTAACTTACTTGATTCTCGTAAGATTTGTTAAGATTTGTTAAGATTTGTTAAGTCAAAGATGACTAAGTGCAAGTCGTACCAATTGCTTGGTAAACTTAGGACTTTGCGATAAGATAGAGATTAAGCGATAAGCTTTGAATATCTCTTTGAGATTTGGTTTAAGGATTGAGCCGGGCAATCGCCATTTAAACCAATGAGATAAATCTAAGGGTTGAGCTAGCAACCGCCATTAGATAAGATAAGATAAGTCTAAGGATTGAGCTATGCAATCGCCAATTAGACTGAGAGGATTTCAGCAACTCTCTGTGGCAACAGTCAAATAAATACGACTTTCAGTTTGCCATAAATATGAGAAATTGGCTTGTGGCATGTAATGCACCAATTCTCTGAGTAATGAAGACATATGAATGTCTAAAATAATATAAGTCATAGCCATGAGCCATGATTAAGAATTATAGCACTGATTTACAGAAGCAAGTCCATAATCAGGAAAAACAGACGAATGATGTTATCACAACATAACCATCATCAAGAATGCATAAGCATTGCCAATACAAGACCTAAAGATAGGCCATGATGATCATAATAAGCCATGTTTCATGGTATGATAATCTTATTAAGAAATTAGGTATAAGGCTCAAAGAATGAGCAATAACATTTATGTTATTTTCAGATTACTGTACAGTTTGCATGTTGTCCATTCGTAAAATCGCCCAGGACAGCCTATATTAGGTAAAAATCTGAATTTTTAGTATGTTATAGGAAATTCACAGAGGAAAATATTTCGTGAAGGAAGCATCTCCTAATTCCTTACGGATTGGGCTGTAAAAATCACGCCATGGAGAAATACGTGAGCAGAACTGTCAGATTTCCGAATTTGATTAGGAAACTAGAGTATTATGGACTAAGTAAGATCCATAATCCTCTAGGATTTGGATCAGTGGGACCCATAAGTAGAGGGGAGGCTAGAGAAGAATATATCCTAGTCTCAAGAGGGCAACTAGAGCCCGTGGGAGAAGAAAATCTCATGGCTCTTCGTGAGCACAAGGAGGGAAAACCGTAAGCCCCCCCACCAAGATTTAGTCGCGCCCTGACCTCGGGCCTCCAAGATTTGACCAAGGCAAAGTCATGGGGCTCCAAAATTAGGCCAGGGCAATAACATGGGTATCCATAATTAAGTCGAGGAGGTGGCGTGGGCACCCAAGTGACAAGGCACGCCAAAGACATGGATATCCAAGATTAGGGCAAGCTAGAAGCATGGGCATCCAAGGCTAGGGCAGGGATTAACCTTGGGCCTCCAAAGAGAGGGGGCGTGAAGCATTGGCGGGGCTATAGGCCAAGGAAAGTGGCCAAAGCTAATGGTGGGCTAAGCTAGGCGGGGCTAAGCTTAGGCCACGAGAATAAAAACCAAAGTGTTTGGCGGCCTAAGCTAGGCGGG
This sequence comes from Papaver nudicaule, assembly GCA_023529015.1. Lineage (NCBI taxonomy): Eukaryota > Viridiplantae > Streptophyta > Magnoliopsida > Ranunculales > Papaveraceae > Papaver > Papaver nudicaule. The sequence continues at coordinate 7,605 of JAJJMA010177251.1, forward strand.
GCTAAGCTTAGGCCAAGAGCCAAAGAATGTGGGCAGTGGCGTGAGACTTTGATGGGACTTGGCTTAGGCGGGAGCTAAGCTAGGCCACAGGCCACGAAGTGAAGAAGGCGTGTTAGGTTAGGCCAAAGTGTTGGCGAGGTTAAGCCTAGGCCATAGGCCAACGGCTAAAGCTAATGGCGGGCTAAGCTAGGTGGAACTAGGCTTAGGCCAAGAGGGTAATGGCCAGGGCTAATGGCGGGCTAAGCTAGGCGGGAGCTAAGCTAGGCCACAAGCCAATGAATGACCGTGTATACTCCTCCTTTGCTAAGTGGCGTGAATGGCCTAAGATTTTGGCTCAAGCATGAGCTAGGCTAACGCGTATGCGTAGGTATTTTATTGTATATGATAGGGATTGTGGACCATGCTACCAGGCTAGGGTCGTGAGACATCAAAATACAGCTAATGGTAATTCAAATATATTATCCCTACTATAAAATAAATTCATACCTTTTCTTGAGCCATTCCAGGACGCCCGAGATTAATGCGAAATTACTCATGTGACCTCCTCGTCAAAAACCACCATCAACACCTGGTATAAAAGAAGTTCTTTCTGTTGTGAAAGATGGCACAAGATGGATTGTTGGAGATGGAGTAAATATATCTATGTGGAAGGATATTTGGGTCAAAGAAAAGGCATTGGAAGATATGTTTCCAGGGAATGCTTTTATGAAGAACCATGAAGCTTTGAAAGTCTCTGATCTCCTTATTAATGAGGAATGGGTCATTCCTTCTGAAATGCTTGAGATGTTGGAAGTGAGTGAATTACCAGTGGTTGCAGGAGGAAATGATAGAAAAGTTTGGGTCCATACTCCATACTCTCACTGGTGAATTTACAGTATTTTCTGCAGCTGAACTAATTATAGTGAAACATGCTAAGCTAAAGTGGCCTAAAAAAGTATGGCATAGCAGTGTACATCCTAGTGTAGCCAGTAATATATGGAAGATTCTTAGTGGGGCATGTGCAACTGATGAGAATTTGAGGAAAAGGAAGTTCCAGATGTGTTCCAGGTGTGTATTCTGTAAGAATCATGAAGAATCAATGGAACATTTGCTTTGGTACTGTAACTTCAGTCAAATCATATGGGAGTGGTTAGGTGGAATTTTTTGTTTCAAAAATCATGAATCTTTTGAAGATGTTTTGGTATTGGCTAAACAAAAGAGCCCTGCAATAAAGGAGTTATGGAGAGCTGCATCATTTATCACAATGAAGGAACTATGGTTTTCCAGAAACAAGATTATTTATGAAGAGAAGAGCATTAATACAAATGATATCAAGATAAAAGTGATGAAGTTTGTTAAAGAATGTGATGTTAGAATGAATGCAGCAATGTGGAATTCACCTTATGATCTCCAGGTGCTGAAATTTTTTGGGGTAAAATGCAGAAAAGTTAAGGCAGTCAAAGTGATAGAGACTTTCTTTGTATTGCCAGGTGAAGATCAGTTGATATTATGTTGTGATGGAGGATCCAGAGAGAATCCAGGGATTGCAGGTTTTGGATTCATAGGTAGAGATCACTTAGGGAGATTCATCATTGCAACTGCTGGAGGAATGGGGATAGCCACAAATTATATTGCAGAGGTAATGGCAGTCTTGTGTGCAGGTGAATGGGCAGTGTCTCAGGGACATCAGGATGCTATTTTTAGAACAGATTCAAAAGCAGCTTCAATGGCATTTCTTAAGGGAGTTATTCCATGGTTTGTTGTCAGTAGGTGGAAGAAGATACAAATGTGTATACCTGCTATATTTTTTGTTCATACATACAGAGAAGCCAATACATCTGCTGATTCTTTAGCCAAAAAAGGTTGTCAGTTAGCTAGAGGTGAAAAGATGGTTTTCACTGAAAAACCACACTTTATTTTTTTCTTTGGAAGTACCTGACAAACCTTATTATAGGTTCAGTTATGTTTAGTTGTTTTTTATTTTGGTAGTGTCTATGGTTGTTTGCATAGATTTCTGTAAAAAATTTCTCTTTTGAGTTTTTAATAAAAAGTATTATTATTGAGTAAAAAAAAGAATAATGTGTGTTCATAGTTCACGAAAGCGTCAAACACAGACAGTTACGTCCTTTGCAAGGTGTTTGCCGGCTCTGATACCAACTGAAAAAGCGAGGATACCGAGATATACCACCAACTTTTTGTTTTCGTGAACCTAGTTGATTGTGGTTGTTTGAACGATCTCACAAATCATTATACAAACAACAACCTGAGTATCGTTCAGAGAACCGAACCCTAACAAGAACGTAGTTCTTGTAGATCTCAATAGAGATGGATTCACTCAAAGGTTATGAATCAACAAACTTGCAATTACTTCTATTATATAGATCAGAGACAATATAATGCGGAAGGGAAAAGTAATGCAAGACACCAGAATTTTGTTAACGGGGAAACTGCAAACCTAGCAGAAAAACCCCGGGACCTCGTCCAGATGTGAACACCCTCAGTATGAACGGTATACAGACGCTAGCCTACTCTCAGACTTCGGACTGGATTATATCGAGACTGAATTCACCCTACAAGCAATTCAGCTACCAATGTGCTCCTACGTCTCTTGGCTCCCGCAGTATCCTACGTACTTGATTCCCCTAGATGACGTCCTTTACAGGACTAGGAGTTGTTCTACTTCCCTTCGTGAAGACTAGCGCTACCCTGCCTCTAACAAGACGCCTAAAAGTATCCAAGTAATCAAACAAGAATACGATTGTGATTTCCTTTAGACTTAAAGTCAAGGTTAATGGAAATCGATATGTTGAATAGGGCT
>JAJJMA010177251.1:30401-40531 GCA_023529015.1 Papaver nudicaule
TTCCGAAATTAAACTTTGCCTCATTTCAAAGCTAAAGCCTTAGTCAATATAAATAAGAGTGGTGTCTCTCCGGAAAGCTTTAATCCCCTTGGCCAAGCTCTTCTTCGGAATTGTTAGCTTGTGTTGCCGCTTTTCTTTTTAGTTACCTTTGAGCTTTTACTCTCGGTCTAGAATTGCGTGAAAGTCTTCTCTTGTAAAGACTGTTCCGTTGTTCTCATGTCCGAGGGGATGACAACCAACGGGGGGGGACTTCTTTTGTGAACTTGTGCTTAATAGAAATATATCTTTAGGGGAGCATGGTTGTGGAATATATAGGGAATATAATTGTTATCTGCTTATATCTTTTGTATTTCCTGACAGGTTGCTTGAGCTTATCATATATATATTTTGTGTAACTTGTCGAAATGTTGACCCGTGTGATTGCGATCATTCTTCTATGTTGAATCGAGTTCTCTGAACTTGAGCATTTATCTCGTACCCATATATTTTCGATACCCTTTGTCAATTATTTTTGACAAAAAGGGGGAAAAATATTGATAGCTTGACTTCGGTCAGTGTTTGGTCTTTGACAAAGCAGTGTCATATGGTGTGAAAAATGCCTGCGCGTATATTGAAAAATGAATGAAAGCATGAACTAAGGGGGAGTAATACTTGATGTTACTAGCACTGTAGACTTTCGCGTTGTGCTACAGGTGATAACAATACATCGGAGAATGATAGACATCCGAACTTACATTCAGGGGGAGTAAGTGTATTGGTTATCAGTATTTTTCAATAGTACATATATTTGTTTGCAGACTGACATATTTTGCATGTACTATTGGTGTGCTGTCAAGCTAAGTAGAAGAACTCGAAGCGTAGAACTTAGGTTTGAAATTTCTCGTTCATCTATGTAAAGAGTTTTTGTCACTAAAATTGACAAAGGGGGAGATCCATCTTTCTCATTCTGCGTTTCTGCTTTCCTCAAGGCCAGGTAATGTCGTTGCTTCTTTGATCCAGCCTCACACCAACACTTGGTATCAGGATCTTGTTCATCAGTTATTTCCTCCTCGAATTGCATTTCAGATTCTCGCCATCCATCTTCCTCAACAACCAAGGGGTGACATAATTATTTGGCCATACACGTCTTCTGGTCAGTATTCTGTTAAGACGGGTTACCAGAATTACTTCGGCAACATTCGTGATCAAATGAAGATTCATTCTCCCAAGATGTTTCATATGTTGCAGTTGTTTGGAAATTAACATGTCCCATGAAAATCAGACTTTTCTGGTGGAAAGTCATTTTGGAAGCTCTTCCAACCTTCGATATTTTGCATGCTCGCAATATTACAGATTCTGGATGTTGCTCGTATTGCAAAGTATTTCGTGAGACTACTCACCATCTCCTGTTTAGATGTACTTTTGCAGTTCAGGTTTGGAACCTTTCATGGTCATTCATGCTCATCATGGACAATCTGAGCCAACCGGATACCACACAACCAACTTCTATACAAGAGATTTTGAACCTCAAAATTCCAGGGAGGCAGCATAACCTACTTATCTATACGGCGTGGCATTTGTGGCTGGATAGAAATGACAAAATTTACAACAGAGCTCAACCTACACCTTGGCAGACCCATCAACTGATCCTAGTAACGTGGAAAGAATTTGAATGGGCTCGCAAACATGTCATACCTTACCTCCTGGATCTTACACCGCAACAACTTCCGCTTAACACCTGCATGCAGTCCACAACCATACAGATTGCGTGGGAGAAGCCTCCTCAGAACTGGATGAAGATTAACGTTGATGGAGCTTCCAAGGGTAATCCAGGTGCAGCTGGTGTGGGAGTTATTGCTAGGAATGTTGATGGTCAACTTATACAAGCTATGGCGGTCTCTTTGGGAGTCACAACTGCGATTGTTGTTGAATCTTGGGGTTTATTAACTGCAACACGCATGAAATGGATGGCATAAGATTTGGTTAGAGGCTGATTCCAGATCCATGCTCCAAATTCTCCGTAAGGGTCAAGATGAAGCGCCATGGAGTATACAAGGTATTTTGCAAGAGGCTGCTCATATTCTCCAACAGGTACCAGAATTACGTATTACACATGCATACAGAGAGGCTAACCAGGTGGCGAATGAGCTTGCAAATGAAGCAGTTCGACGACAAAATTGCAATGCACGATTATCAACAGTTATTTGGGACAGGGTAACACCTACTTTTCTACAGCAAATCTTGTTTAATGATCGTACAGGTGTTACAATACCGAGAATTGTACCTATCCGTCTGTCGAACTTTTAATTATCAATAAGAAGACTTACTTTCAAAAAAATATGCAAAATATATACACGTCCGAGTATGTACAATATGATTTATACCATGACCTTGTATGAATTGAAATTGCGAATTCAGGTCCCCAATGTAATCGTTACTGGATTATTAAATGTTCAGTTGTGGCAAGTGGAAAAGTAGTTAAATTACAATAGTCAAAGCGGCAAAGTCGAGTCTGATGTCTCTGACGTATGTTACCCGTTCCTCTCATGGTCCTCACCACTGGCTACTCTCCAGTGGAGGATCAACTCGATGTACATAAAGTTTGTGTTACAAAAATGTTTAATGGACCGCAATAAAATCAGTTTTATGATTAAAAAAAAAATTGAATGATTAAAGCATGACCTTGTAAAATTCGAAATTAAATATGTTTAAGGTCCGCAATGTAAATCATTGCTATGTATGCATTCACTTTCCTTCGGCTCGGTTTTCTATGGTACAAAATTGGTCTATGGCAAATTTTAGGGTAGTGTCAGGCAAATTTTATGGGAATGGAATAGAAGCAAAGGCAAAAACCTCACTAAAAGAAGAAGAGCATGGGATCTTATCCCATTTACAGTGTGGTGGTCAATTTGGACTGAGAGAACATCAGGCACTACAATGGCAAATACAAGGAATAGACAGTGCAGTGATTCTCATTTACAACTGGTCTACTGATACAGATTTGTTTGAAGGGATCTCTCTTAGTTTAGTCCTTAGCAATTGGGAAGGTTTCTTAGGCCGGTTCCAATGGGACCAACTAAAATTCAACATTTGCAATCCCTCGTGGCCTAGTAAAAGGTTTTTGGGACAGTAGTGTCGACAGAAAAAGTATCTGTCGACAGAAATTCTGTCGAGGTCGACAGTTTTTCCATCGACAGATGCTTTTTCTGTCGACGATTGAAGTTTTGTCGGTGTCGACAGCTTTTCCATTTATGTCGACACTATTTGTATTGAGTATAAATAGAACCATTTAGAGACGATTCTTCTCAATCCTTTTTCTTATCTCTTCTTCTTCTTCTTCTTCTTCTTCTTCTTCTTCTTCTGACTCTTTTTTTTTTAACCAAAAGAATTTTTGATCGATCATGAAGCGCATAACAAAGTCAGTAAACGCTGCGATTGGGACCTCTAAAAAGTTTGTGTTAATTGATTTTCCAACAATGTTTTATCTTTTGGTATCTAATCAATGCAAGTTTTCCTTATGTAGTTTAACTTATATCTGAACGAGAATCGTAAATCAACCATTTCATTAATTTGCTTGTCGCTTTACATTAAATTTAAAGTACACCATGTTCGACCATTAATAAAAACAACGAGTATTTTGGCAACACCTCAAGGATATTGAAAAAACCATCATAACGGAAAGACTTTCCATTATGGCGTACTCTCCGCTCTTCTAACGCGGCATTAATGACTTCAACGTTGGTTTGACCAACGATCCTTACTCGATGTTGTAGAATTACTATTTGCAAAAACGTATTAACCTTTCGATTGATCTTGCAGAAACGACCAGACAATGACTTTTCAGTACGACTTCTAACGTTTCCAGGATGCTCTTTCAAAAAATCTTCTAATATCGTACCCCATAAAGTTGGCCCCTAATATTCGATTGTCTAGGATTGGCATGTTCCATCGTTTGCCGCACATAGTTCTTACAAATACATAAATTCTCTTCTTTGGTGAATCTAAAATGACGATAACGCGGTTCATATTGAGGAGATCCTGCCATTTTCAAACCGAAGAAGGAGGACCTTGAGAAGAAGGTACGAGTGAATGAGGTTGAAATTACTCATTTATAGGCGAACTCATAAACGAGTGGTTAGATGAGCTGAATCCTATCGACAGAAATAGTGTCGCCGATGGAAATTCCATCGACCTCGACACTATTTCCATCGACGTTGATGGAAAAAGTATCTGTTCTTCCATCGACAGATACTTTTTCTGTCTCACGTTGCAAATTTGCAAATTTGCAACTTTGCAACGTCGTTTTGGCTGTTTGCGAGGTCCATAGCCAGCCAAAACACTTATATTGTGTGTTATTTGTGTCTCATAGGAGCTGGCCTTAGGGCCTTTGTAATGTTTTTGGTTTATCTCATTCATTCTCTCATTAGTCAATAACCTCAACTCCAATACCACTGATCTGCTGTAACTCCGGTTTACAGTTCACACCATTAAGCTTAATGGTGTAACTGATTTTTAATTGATTTGCCCTTTTTGCATAAAAAAAAAATAATTATTAGCCTATGGCTCCCATTACTCCAATTTATGTTCTTCTCATTCTTATTGCACTGCTACCACATAAAACTTCATGAATCTCCAAAACCAATCAAAATCCAATACTTTCTGAAACCAAGGTGTGAGTACAAAATAATCGCTAGACGCGTGGCAACATCCTAGACAGAGGGAGTACTGAACCGTACATATGAGAAGCACTGGACCCTTACTGCACCGTCTCACAATAGCTAAGGCCATTGTGGTTGTGAATTTCACCAAAGAAGCCATCTTTAGATGATCTAATTCTAGAGATGACTTAGAGCACCCTTACTAAAAAACGCTGATTTAGGGACCGGCTAAATTACTAGGGAGACCGGGTAATAAGACAAAATAGGGTTATTTCTAAGCTTTTTTCCAAAACCCCTTATCCAACATATTTTCTTAAATACCAAAATATCCCTAGTAATTAGAATTCATTAGTTGATAGGCACAAACGATGCCATTGTTCACAATCTGGAGCTCAATCCTGAAGATTATGAACACTTTCCCCCAATACATCACGGATCAACTATAGAAAACACTCAGGTATGCCTATATTTGTGCGTTAATCTTTCAAATCACGTAAAAAATGTGATTTTTGTGAGTTCCAGAGCCTATTTTCGGCTCAATTTTAACCCAGAATCCAGCCGAAAATTGCAATTTCGGTTGGGTTGTGTTCTTAATCCAACCGACAATTTTCGAATTTGGGGAAAATTTGTCGTACAGTAAATTTTCGTCCAGATGTTAGTATCAAAATCCAGACGAGATTGTAATTTCGGCTTGTTTGTTTATCTACTCCCAGACGAAACTATCTCTGTAAAACAAAAGTTTTGTGGGAACCAATTGTCGGTTGGAAATTGTTGATATCGGCTAAGTTTTGTGTGCGTAAATTTTGCTAAGTTCAAAATCGTCTGGATTACGTGTTTCTAATATACTGAATTATTCCAGACGAAAAAACAGTTGAACAAAATCCAAAATTTTAATTTTCGTCTGGAAGTACTGAATTAATCCAGACGAAAATAAAGTTCAACGAATACCAATTTTTTTATTTTCGTCTGGATATTTCATACCAAACGCAACTGAAAATTAAAAAAATTCGGCTAGGTTTTTCAAAATTAAGCCTATTTTCGGCTGCATTGGCTGCGACACATTTGGTAAGTTATTTTTCGTCTGGTTTGTTTGCATGCAATACAGACGACAATTGAATTTTCGTCTAGATTTTTAGGGTTTCACCCAGCCGAAAATCACTCTGAAATCGTTGATTAATCAAGACGATGAAGGTTTGTAGAAATAGAGAGGGAGAGGGGCAGTGGGAGGAGACGATAAAGAAGAAGATAAAGAGTTGAAAGAAATTGAAACTGAAAATCAGTTTCTTTGTTTAGGATTTTGTTAATGTTGAAAGGGTAACTTAGACTTTTCATAGCATTTTGACACCCCTTATAACCCACTCTGGGATAAGGATCGTAAACCCGGTCTCTCAAGTAATTTTGCCGGTCCCTAAATCAGCGTTTTTAAACTAAGCAACATGTATCGAAAAACTTAATCTAATCCAGAACTGGAACCTTCAAACCTAGGAGGACAGTATGGTTTAACTAAATTAACTGCCCCTCTCACACCAACCAAAGCACAGAAGATGATCCATTATCATTAATCCATAATGGAATCCCATCATTGCTTCCCCAAAAGTGAAATACACGTGTTATGTGAAAAAATCTATCAAGTAGGTGATTCAAAACTCAAAGAACTCTATTACCTGGCAAGCCTAAAAGAACTGTGTGATAGCTTGGGGACTTAAGTATAGGTGATTCAAAACTCAAATACACTGACAATAAATCATCTGGTGGTCTCACACAGATAACTTGGGGACTTAAGTAGGTGATTCAAAACTCAAATACACTGACAATAAATCATCTCGTGGTCTCGCACAGCAATAAAAATGAATGTCAACAAGAACACGAGTTCCTTCGGAGTCTAAGCAATCTATTCTTCTGAGTTACTAAAATACAATACAGTTCATATCAAGCCTGAAGACTTGATAGGTTACCACTACATACATGCCCCTCATAGTAGTTGGTTGATCAAATTTAAACCAAAAATGTCGTGCAGATGAGTTCTGACCATGATGATTCTGATTGGCAACCAAAACTTATTATAAACTAGCAATACAAACTACAAATGACATGCTTAACAGCAATCCAACAAAAAATTTGAACAGGCTTAATTTGATTGCAAACTAGTTATAACATGAATAATTACAACATACCGGTACTAAACAATAAGACAAAAATGTGGATTTCATACCCCTTTGGCAGCCATTATAGCTCTCTTCAATTCCTCTCCCACATCATCTTTGGAACTCTCAGAACCATTAGAGTTCTTTTCTTCTACACCATTCTTCTTATTTCTCCACTGCTCAAACCCAGGTGTAGATGGCGAGGATGAAGATGCCACTTTTTTGCTAACACTTTCAGTTCCTCTGCGATTCTTCAATACCGAACCTCCCAAATTTAATTCCTCAACACTCTCCTTCAACATTCTATTCTCCCTCTTTAAACCCTCAACTTCATTTCGCATCCAAAAACACAATCCTTTCAACACTTCCAAATCTCCCTCACCCCCATCCTTCTTCTTCTGAGAATTCACTTCCCATTTGTCCTCAACTCGCTCCACTGCAATCTTATCAACCGTCAAGAAAGGCATCTTTTGTTTCTGCCCAAAATCAGGCGGAAAATTCACTCCCCATCGGAACTTCACAACAGCCCTTTTAGTAATAGGCAAAAGGGTTTTTGCCCTAACTTCAACTCCAGAGAAAACCCCATCTCCACCATTACGTAATTCAGTCAGTTCTTTCCAAACCAATGGTCTCTCTAACATAACACCAACATCATCACCAAAATGGTTGTTTTTCTCACCATTTTCTTTAGTAAAGGTAGGGGTTTTAGGGTTAGGGTTAGTCAAAGGAGCAGAAACAGCAGTCTTTTTCAATGAAAAGTCGCCAAATTGGGGTTTGATTTGAAGGAAAAAACTAGGGTTAGGATTACCAAAGAGATTAAAATGAGCAGACATAATAAGAGGTGAATTTTCAGGAGAACCAAACAAACCCACACCTGATTTCAAAGAGATTGAGAATGGGCTGCTGCTGCTAATCGGAGATGTTGTTTTTGTGGTTGTTGTTATGTTAGGTGAGTAAGAGAATTTGAGAGACGGACCATTGATTGAGTTTGTACGAATACCAAATGAAAGATCTGAAGAATCTCCTGCTGTGATTATTGATAGGAATGGAAACCCTAATACACTAATTGGGATTTTTGCTCTTAAAAGTGGATTTTGATATTGAGGTTTCGGATTCTCAATCGGGTTAATCGGGTTTTGTGGCTGGCTTAGTGTTGCCTTTTGATCTTCTCGGAGTTTCAGTGATGCCTTCATCTCTCCTTTTGTCTCTCGCTCTCTGGAAAGCTTCACTACTCAAAAGTCTCCGAGTTCGGGTTAAACTGCGATAGGATATACAGTACTAGTTTTTTTCTCGTATCTTACCTGACACGTGTCAGTACATTATACGTGGTAAACTGGGCCCACCAACTTAACCCTGGACTGCCCGCATTATACGTGCGGCAAATGGCTGTGACTCGAAAATATCACCTGCATGTAAGCCCACCAATATATTCATAAAAATCCTTCATCAACTGGGAGTATGAGTTGAAACTTGAGAATCTGATTAGTGCTTATTAGTTAGATATTACAACAGCAAAATGATGAAAAGGGAAACAAAATTCTGAATATTTTACAGAGTATCCTTTCTTATTGAGAACAAACTCAAGTCTATGTATAAAAAGAAAAAGAGAACTTCCATACTGGACTCCCACTTCTCTTCAAGGAAAGCAAGAATCAGTACCAGGAAAAAAAAAATTGGTTGTTTTTTACGGCATTAAGCAAGCAGATTACGCTTTAGAATTGACTCATAACTCGGAATCAGCATAAATGGGAACAGGCAAGAAAGGGAAGGGAGCGATAGAAGCATATGCGACTGGTGCACGTGATTGGATGCCAATAGATGAACTCCTCCTTTGCTTTACAATGTGTCGATCGTCTTCACTATTTTGCACTTGCATTTCAGTGGTAAATAAACCTGGTGTGGTCGCCGTCAGTGTTTGCTGATTTTCAGTGATGCGGTGGAACAGCATTCCACCCATAAATATGGGAAGATACAAAAGGCTCCCATGAAACATCCTCCTTGCGTTCTTTGCAGTGCGGTCTCGAACAAATGAAACGGCTCCAGCGGTCATAAAAAGAGTAAGCAGAGTCGATTCAACACAAAACCACCCACTAGTAATTCCCCCTGCACAAATTTTAGTTCATCACAAAGCTTAGTTGGAAACAATTATCATGCACTCAGTAATATTGAGAATTAAGAACTGATAGATAAAACTGATTTAAGATTCTTCAATAAAAAAGTCTGCAAATTGTACCACATGTACCAAAATACTAAAAAAGAAGCTGCACTTAACAACACAAAATTGGAAAACAATGTCATTCAACTTCTCATAAAACAGCAGCATTGCAGTCAAATACAAAAAGTTAGAAAGTTCGTCAAACACTAAGTAGAAGCAAGATCAATAGCACTGATATCGTGCAGCTGGGACATGGTCATGGGGCAATAATATGAAAAGGGTCTGTTGATGTGACAGAGAAGGTCAACGGCGGAAGCAATGCTCAGGTTGCCATGTGGTATTAGTTTAGAGTGCGGAACAATGGTAAGGATGGTGATTATTAACATTGGTTATATGCAGTGGTTAGTATGGTTATTTATTTGGCAATAGAAATAGGATACTGAGTTGAGTGCATTAAGCCAGGTGAATCAACTGACAAAAGACTTGTCCTACTTTAGTAGTGCATATATAGATGAGATTCAAGGAAAACAGTCTACATGTGACTTTTGGCAAGGAAAACGAGCAAAAAGACTAATAAAAAACGAATATTTTGCAACATAACACGACTGACTAGTGATTTTAGCTGTGTTGTACAGTGGGCATTAGAACTCACAATCGTATGCTAAGTACCCCAATGGAAGAAGATACAGGCAATTCCTTAAAGATACCCAAGACGTCTTCCAGCCAGAAGGATCAGCAAGAGATATCATCCTAAACCTGAATAACACAACAACAAATACCAGAACATGAGAAGGCAAAATAGCTGAACTGCTGACTACAAAAGATCTTTCAACCAACACGTGATGCAATATGCATTCGAACTGAATCATTTCATTACTACTAATCAACACACTACAGTATATAACTATTATATTGAAGTTTTCGGGAGAAATTAGAATGAATACCCGCCAGCGGCATAATCATTGCGGCACAAATATGCGAGAGCCATAAAATGGGGTAACTGCCAAAAGTACAAGGCAGCGGGAAGAATCATCGCGTTAAGTGAGACGTGGCCTGAAGCTGCTGTCCACCTTAAGAAACAAACAAAAATGGTCTGAGCAAGCAACAAGGCAGTAGATGAAAATTTAAAGCCAATATGAGCAAAATTACATTACATAAGTATCAGAGTTGATTTCAATCTATAGCCTTCTATAA
>JAJJMA010177263.1:0-10930 GCA_023529015.1 Papaver nudicaule
TGCACGTAGCATCGTCCGATTAAAATATCTGGCTTTCTATTGGCCAACGATACTCCATGCTGGTCCTATTTTGTTAGTTTTTGAAATTCCAACCAAAAAAAGCTTGGGCGCCATAAAAGAAGCAACGCAAAGTTCCCACGCTTTTTTTTGCCAGGGTGGCAATCCGTGTGATAAAAACTTTGGCTTTCTATTGGTCAGATTTAAGACATGCGGGTCATATTTGTAAATTGAATGGGCATTTCGTGTATCCTAAACTTATGGGGATCAATACGATTCAAGCATCAAATAAATTCTGGGGTTGAATGTACTTTTCTAAATTTCTAGTTGCATCCAATATTATGCCGATATTAGAAGTCACAATGACAGATTTTAAGATGATACAGATTGTAGGGCATGTGAAATACGTAAATTTGGGTTTCAATGAAGGATTCTTGTTATGTCTTGTGAAATCAATCGAAGTCTCTAAATGAGAAGTGAGTCGAGGACATATCCAATGAAGTTCGGAAGTCGAAATCGCATTTGGCATCGAGGTTGGTCTAAGTTAGCCTGAACAAAAGCCAAACTGTGGAGTTAGACGAATTTACACAAGTAAGGTGAAACAAAGTCCAAAATTCAGAGTCAAACGAATTTCGGCAGAAAATCTATAACTAAACATTTAATATGATCCAACAAAGTCTAAATTCGGGAGATCGATGAATTTACATTATAATTGTTAACTTTCAATAAATTTTTCAAAAAATCGAACAAAATCGGCAATCAATAAAAATAACCGTAGGTTGTTCGATCTCATTGGATATAAACTTTGACATAGTCGGTGTCTTTAGCGCAGTTCGATAACCAACCAATGTGTTCTCAAATTTTTGTTTGAAACAAATATTCGAGGGGATTCTTCCTACTAAAGTTTTTCATATTTTGCTTCAAAACAAGTTAGAAGCTTCGATAGAGTTCTAATCGTGCCAATTTTTGTCAATATTCTTTGACGTAGACATACTCTGTACAGAAATTCGATAACTAGTCAATATTTCTCATATTTTTGTTCGAAAAATGCTCGAGGGGATTCTTCCTACCAAAGTTTTTCATATTCTGGTTCAGAACTAGTCAGAAGCTTCGTCGGAGTTCTAATCCTACCAATATTTGTCATAATCTTTGACATAGTCGGAGTCTTCCCCAGCGGAGGAGGGTATTCGACTTTAATGAAACTAAAGAAAATATATATTTTTTGCAAATGAAGGTGCAAAAGTCATTATTGATCGTTGTGGGTTTGCAACTATTTATGATATCGACTATCCGGCAAATTGTCATGCGAGATTCATCAACATGATAGCCGATCTTTCATTGGGGTTTCCATTGGTAAGGTTCTGAAATATTTGAAGAATCCTTTGTCAGTAATTAGCTTTCTCCTGAGAACTAACTAATCCATCCACGACTACGGCGATATAAGCTTGCGTTTGAGGGTAAAACTCCCCCTTGCCATATTGAATATGAGAACAGAGAATCAATTAAAATTATTGCAAAATTTTGACGGGAGTTAAATTGAGAGAGAGAATCAAGCAAATTTAGAGTGGTTGTGGTGAATTTTGGTTGGAGAGTAAGTTGGTTTTATAGACAACAACACCAACGGATCTATTTTTCGAAAATATAACCGTTGTGAAATTGACGACCGAGATTAATTAGACCGTTGTAAAACGAACTGTTCGAATGGAGTGTGTGAGGAGTGTAACAAAAAAAAGGTCAAACAAGTATTTATAACTTGGCTGTTTCTCAGTAGCCGCGTGCAGAAAGATGCAGCTTCACAGAAATCGCAGCGGCTTCTTAGAAACCGTATTCTGCGATTTCTTAGTAACCGATGAGTAAGCCATGTCTACACGGGGGTAAGCCTTTTCCCCACAATGTGAGGAAATTCCCCACATATGGGGATTTATGGGCACCATAGTGCTTGCTCTTCCAAAGTGACAAAAGATTTGAAATTTCTATGGATGAATTATTTACAAATGCATCAAATTTAATCAAAGATTCATCGATCAAAGTTTTGCTAATCATTTTCACTTTATTGGAGTATCAATTTTTCAATATAACTATTTGATTTAATACATTAACCTCCATTCAAAAACATTAAAATTTTCCAATTTCACTCGATCCAGTACATTTCGCAGTAGCTTGCCATTAATTGTTAACATGTTTTTTATTTTATGGTACTTGATTGAGAAGATTATTATTTAGAATCAGAACATGATCGAATTAAGCAAGATTAGTTTCCGTTATTTCCACTGGATATTGTGAACTAATTAATCCATTTCCGCTCCTATGTACCAAATCTTCAAATCACTATAGAATAGATCCCTTGTGCCATGACATGTAGAACGAAGGTCGGAATCTTTACAAATTTATGTCAATCTTTAAGAATTATGTGAGATAGAGTCAGATCAAACAAATTTAGCGTTGGCAACCAATTTTGCTTCGTAACTTATGTGACAAAATTGTACCAAAGTCAGGAACTCTAAGCATTATATGTGATCAATTTTGCTTCATAACTTATGTGACAAAATTATACCAAAGTCAGGAACTCTAAGCATTATATGTGATCTAACCAAGTTTGGATCCAAAACCGAGTGAATTTCGTAAAGTTTAATGCATCCAATAGAAACAAATAGTTTTCACATTTGATGAATTTATCGAATTTAAAAATTGAACAAACCTCAAGTCAGATGAATTTGTAGCTCTCTTCTCGATTTAAGATTTTAACTTCATCATAATTGCATTAATTCCAATTATAATTGTTCCATTTGAATCAACAACTTCTACTAGACCTAGTATTCCGATACGGACGAGCATAATAATGTCAAGATTGCAAAATCTTAATAATGAATTAAAAAAATATTGTAAGAACTTAAATTATCGGATGTAATTACATATAGAAATAAAAAACAATTGGCTAAATATCTATAATTTTTTTTTATCATATTAGGTGTTTAACGTTATCCACTTCATAAACTAAGGTTTCTTGACATCTCAGGACTCTGAACATATACTCAAAATCCTTAGCGGAGCACTAATTCTTGAAAATCCTGTGATACTTAATCTAATTACTCATATTTTCGTATTCACCTGTTCGACTATGTTGGAATCTTCAACATGAACCTAAATTTACTGTCGAGATTGTCATATTTTGCTCAATGACCACTTTGATGGTGTCAGATTCTTTTCGAAATCATTAGTCTACCAATATTTTTCATCTTCTGCTCAATGACCACTTGAATTGTATCAAAATTATCATCGGAACCGTAAATCTACCAATGTTATTCATATACAGATCAATGACCTCTTGATTTATATCGATTCTTTGAATTTATGTATTATCGAAAGTCGATAAAAATATGCCAATTTATTTAATATGAATGTATACATATATATATTCGATTTTCGTTGTATTAAAGTTATTAGATCGAATGCACGAGTTCATTTTAGCACAAAGAGAAACACACAAGAAACACACAATCCGCGTGAGAATCCAAAGCGAACCTGCACCGTCCAAAAATTATCACAATCCCTTCTTATCGACCGTCCAAAGTTTTATACAAAACCCAAGGGTTATCTCTTTTCCCCACTTTCTTCTTTTCTTCCTTTCTCTTTCTCTTTTCTCTTTCTCTTTTCGTTTTGGTTCTGCTCTCACCATCTCTGCCGCCGCTTGTTTCAATCGAATAAAATTAAGAAGAACAAATCAGATTCATCTCTGCCGCCGCTTGTTTCAATCGAATAAAATTAAGAAGAACAAATCAGATTAATACATTGATTAGATCTAATACATTCGATTGATTCGATCTTGTTTGATAAGTCCAAGGTCCGATTGATTAGATTATTAGATCTAATCGACCATGTTATTATGATTTCACTATAAAGAAGAAGAATATCGAGTTTCCATCTTGTCTCATCTTCTTTTTCTGCTCTTTCTTTGGCATTTATTGTTGTATTACACTGAATTTGGATTTAGTTTGGGTGTTTTTAGTTATTATTTTAGATCTGCTGTGTCTTTATGAAGAGTAGAATGATGGCAACACTTTTGGGATTTTTTGATTTTATATCCATCTGGACTCTTCATTTGAGTTTTTTTCAATCTTTTAAACAAAGATGGAAAGCCACAAGATGGTTTTAGATTTTATAGGAATATAAGGAAATACTAATTATGAATTTTTCTTGAATTTTAGGCGATCAGAGAGTTTTTGAAAATCTGTTAGACATTCAGTACTTTGTTTAATGGGGTTATTGGGAAACGGTTTGCTGTGAACATTCAAATAATATTAGTGGTTGTTTGGAAAGTCAATGAATCCATTATTGTTATTATCTGTTTGATGCTTTGGTTTTTTTTTTATCATTTTTTTTTTTTTTTTTTTTTTGCAATGTTTCTTGACTTAGATTTCTAGAAAATTAGCAGCTAGATTCAATTCAAGGACTAGTACATTTGTGGTTCATGGCAAAGAAAGCATTTAGTGGTCCAATTAGTGAACGCGCTAGCTAATTGTTCCAAGACAAACTGATACAAATCTACATAGTATGCAACCACTTTGACTAATTCTTTAAGTGTTGGGGGTATGTTTTTGGATCTATCTTCTTTGTACTTGTTTGTTTGAACTGTAAGCAGCAGCCAAGTTTGGATTGAGTAACTAGATCTGTAAAGTACTTTCTATTATTGATCTCAGATACAACACAATTGAAGGATATCAGGTAATCTTCAAGTGTGAGATTCAAAGAAACGTGATGGGGTGCTTCAAAGCTGAAGAAGTTGTAACAATGGGATTGTAAATCTTTTGTTAAAAGATGAGATTGTATTTTTTTTTTTCCTTTCTTTTTTGTAGAAATTTTGATTGTAAATTTTTACAAGGAAATGATATTTATTTGTATATTGAGTTTCTTAATTATTGAGAATGAAATACAGATCTTCATATATGATTTCATTCCAGTACTAATTTGAATTTCAGTTTTGTCTCAATCAGACCGGAAATATTGAAACCTTTAAGTAACCGGAAGTAGATAATTGTAATTAACCGGAAGTAGATAATTGTAATCGCTTAAAATCCATAGCAATTAACTTCAGGCAAGTTGCTCAAAATTCATAGCAATTAACTTCAGGCAAGTCGCTCAAAATCCTTACCAATCAACTCTATGCGAACTGCTTAAAGTCTACACCAACCAAATAGAATTTACTTGCTTTTGTCGTAATTCAACTAAAGGAGTTACTCGCTTTTGTGTAGTTGGACCACACTTGAAGCAATAGTATCAGTTACTCGCTTTATGTTACTTGGAAAATATATAGAGCGACTACTTGGCTGCTAAAGGTCTATACAAATCGCACCTTTTGTGACTCAGGAGCGACTGCCAATTTTAATCGCTCAAAGGGTTGTAGCAGCTAAAATTGGGCTTTTGCAAGCAAAACTGCGTTGTTGCTTAAACCCATTTTTCTTGTAGTGCTATCTCTTAGATGCTTCCTCCCTTTGCAATATTCAGTTGTTACCTGTTGAAGTTGATGAATAACTATTGCATCTGGTCGGAGATGTACCCGAAAAGATGAAATTTAAGAATGCGGATGATGATGTTGTATTGATGAAGAGACACAATGTTGCAAGTATTACTTTCTTAAAGGAAACTACTTGTATCCAATATGTTTTTGAAATGAAGAAGTTGTTGGTTATTATTCAGCTCAACCTACTCTACGATCATGTTGGATGGTGTTACTGTTTAGGAGTATCTTTTTCCTTATTCACAGTCTCCTGCTAATCTATCATGTTACTGAAGATAGAGTACTATGGATTTATGAATCTGAGAAATGGGCTTAATTATAGAATTATCAATTTGCAGAGTACTACTTTTTTGTTGTGTGATTAGGACTTTAGTAATTGTTGCTCATGGTGCTTTTGTTCTTTTACAGCATATGCTTTTGAATACATTATTAAGTAGGTGATTATCTTATTAGCAAGTTCATTTGTTAGATTGTAAGGATTTGTTGGTGCATTTGGGATTGTTAGAATGAGTAATTATCTCAAATTTAACCAACTGCTTTTATCTGATTTGATACTTAAGTTCCGCCGTCTCCTTTTTGAAGTTATTGCCATATCAGTTTATATCATTTTCAATGTTTTTGCTCTGCCTTAATGGTATTAGGAGTATATAAGTTATACATTCGTCCTCGATGGGAAATCATACCTTGACTACATTTGTTCTCAGTGTATCTCAACTACTGAGATTTCAGTCATTCTTAATGGTGATCCATGTACTCCCTTTCATCCCTCAAGAGGCATTAGGCAAGGAGATCCCATCTCCCCCTATCTCTTCATAATGGCTATGGAAGCATTCTCAAGAGCTATGGTTGCAGCTGAACAGTGTAAGAAAATCTCAGGTATAAAAATTGCGCAAAATGCACCATCTATAAGTCATCTACTTTTTGCAGATGACTGTTTAATCTTCACTAAGGCAGACCAGCAGAACATTACTCATCTTTTGAGGATACTTCAGCAATTCAGTTCATGCTCAGGACAGCTTATCAACTTTCAAAAATCAAGTATATCCTTCAGTTCAAGTGTTACTCAGGAGGAAGGAGATTCAATTATACAGAGGCTAAGTGCAGAGAATGAACCCAAATGAACGTTATTTGGGAGTGTCGTTATTCATCAGTAGAAGGAAGATTATATCCTTCAATAATCTGGTCGACAATATGCAAAGAAGGCTAACAAAGTGGAGGGGAAAGCTTAATTGTCAAGCTGGTAGAGCGGTGATGGTTAAAACAGTCCTAAATACAATTCCAACACATCAAATGAGTAATTTAAAGATCCCAGAGGATGTAATGAAGAAGCTGGACTCAATACAGTTACGCTTTCTTTGGGATAAGCAAGATGGAGGTGGTGTTTTTCTAGCATCATGGCAAAGCCTGTGTAGGACATATGATGATGGTGGTTTAAATTTCAGAGATATGAGAATTCTTAACAAAGCTCTCCTAGCTAAATCTGCCTGGCGTATATGTACTGTTAAAGATAGCTTATGGGCTACATGTTTAAAAGCCAAGTACTTCAAGGATTGTTCAGCAGTACATGCTACCCCAAAAAGTAAATCTACATGGAACTGGAGAAGTGGCAGTGAGCAGTTACCTCTGATTAGAAGATCAGTTTTTGGTCATTGGGTGATGGAAATAGCATTATGATATGGGAATATAAGTGGATTTCTAATAGGGATTCTCCGCCCTCTCCTTCTTCTACGGCCTGTAACCCTTATCAGTTAGTTAAAGTTGCTGAGCTCATTGATGCTGATACAAGAAGCTGGAAATGGGATCTGGTGATGAGCTTATTCGATACTCCTACAGCTCATGAGGTTCTAAAAATGAGAATTCCTTACAACAGTAAAGATAAACTCATTTGGACTCTCACAAGAACTGGTGACTTTACAGTCAAATCAGCGTACTATGCTCTGTATAATATGCAAGTTCATCACACAGATGGTTCGAGACCAGGTAATGTTGATGAATTATGGAAGAAGATTTGGAATATCAACACAATTCCAAGAATTAAAATCTTCATATGGAAGTGAGTGAGAGATATAATCTTTTCAAGGGAAAGACAAAGCAGGAACTATCTAAGAGGAACAAGACAATGTGAAAGGTGTAAATATCATACAGAAACTTCAGTTCATATCATTCTTGAGTGTCCGTTCGCACAGGCGGTCTGGTTTGGTATTACTGGGATGAGAGTGCAGTTAGACAGTGGACATCTCTTAGACAGTGGATAATGAGTTGGTTTCAGTATATGGATGAAGATACAATTACTACCTTTGCAGCCATAGCATGGCATATCTGGAAGGAGAGATGCAAGTTGGTATTTGGAGAAACAGAAAACACACCAGCTCATCTAGTACAGCTAATACAGAGGTTCCTTAATGACTCTAAAAGCGTCACTTGTGACTCTGGCTCTGTCCCATCTTCCCTTATTGATCACAAATGTATTCCCCCTCCCCCTACTCATATTAAAGCTAATTGTGATGCTTCGTATTGTCCTAGAAATAAGTCTGGAGGCTACGGTCTAATTCTTCATGATTTTGCAGGTAACCACCTTGGAAGCAAATGCCATATCCTTGACGAAAGCTTAGGTTCGGAACATCTGGAGTGTTTAGCGGTGCTTGAAGCTGTCTTATGGCTACGTGCTCTTGGATATCAAAACATTGTGGTGGAGACGGACTATGATAGCCTGGTGAATACTCTAAATGGAAAAAGCTCATCAATTCCATGGGAGCTGAGACGGATTGTCGAAGATAACGCTTTTTTATTACAGTCTTTTAATAGTTGGAATTGTTTGCATACAAACAGATTAGGAAATAAATGTGCTGATACCTTAGCGAAGCACGCTCGTAAGGAGAGAGTTTCCAATGATTGGGTAGTTCAATGTCCTGTTTTCCTTCAGAATGATGTTCTTTATGATTTGCAAAACATTTAATCAATGAAAATTCTTTTTGGATCAAAAAAAAAAAAAAAAAATCTTGCAGATTGAGAAAAGGGTCATACCAAAATTTCTGTGCTAAGAAAGGGAATGCGAATAGGAATAAGTGCCACCCTCGAGTGTAAACACACATGAATTGGTATTTTTATATCGGCTGTTGTTGTTGTTCCTTGTTAAGAGGGAAAAAAGAATTCAGCTCCTGTACGTTTCGGCGGTACCCCGAATGGAATCAAAAGTGTAACCAGGGAGTAAGAATAAAATAAACAATCCATATCAAACACTATACTCTCCGCCTCAACCCTATCACAGTATGTTTTACTGTTTTCTCTATAAAATGAAAATTTTCTCGGTTCTAGTCGATCACTTACCTCTTGGAAGCAGTCAGGCATCTAATCGGGTGACGCATACGGTCTCGAAATGCAAACCGAGCAAATTGTATGGACCTGGCTGCTAGGCTCACTGAAATGTCCACATTCATAGGTCAGTCATTACGATTAGCCATCTTATACGAACCAGCCGTTGGATCTGATAGTAAAACATGTACATAAAGGATCCACATTAACCCTAATTGGACGGGCAGGTCCATATAAAGAAATCGCTTCATCTCCCATCTCTTCCTGCTAAGAGGAGGACTAGGAGGGCGCCGCCGCTAACATTCTTTCTTCTTCTTCATCATCCTTTTCATCTCGAAAACCCAGACTGCATGGCAAAAATAGCTACAAGTCTATTACTCTCTATTTCTTCAACATTATCAATAATTTCATTTCGCATTATGATATATCCTCTCAAAAACTTATTGTACACAACCACCGACATATGGAGCCACCGCCGCTTAACATTGTTTCTTCATCTCTAGATGGTCTATCACTCTTCAAGATTTTCAACAAAAACTACTTGCATTATGATATTTCTTCTCAAAAATTTATTGTGTTACCGCTATGAACATCCATAACATTTCCCACATTCCACAGGAATCGTCACGATCTGCTAGATACCCAGATGATTTGAATATAAAAATGGGGAAGAATGATGTTGTGCAAGTTCTTGTTACTATAAAGAAAATGTTTTTGCTAATCTCTTTGTAACTAGTTTTTGCATTTCCAATTATGTATGTATCTCTTAATGTTTTGTTTTCTTATAGAAAATTCCATGTATCTAATTTTTATTTTAGTTTTGAGATGATGAATTTGTTAGTTTCTGTTGAAAATCTTCAAAAAGTCTTAAGCTAAATAAACCCAATTGGTGATAGTAGATTTGGGTACCAATTTGCTAAACAAATTCAATGACTAGGAAATTACAAAATGCCCATTTATTTATGGTGGTGGTGGATGTTCTAAATGAGGTGGTCAGCCTTATTTTGGTGTACACTTGATTCAATAGGCATTTCCACTTCAATCGCTAGCTGCAAGAGTAAGTAAATCTAAGTATGTAAATCCCAAGTCTATAACAGAGAGCCATTCTTCATATAACCCCTTTTGTATAATCAAATTGAACAATAATAATAGTATTCCAGGAAGCATAACAAGCTGCATATTAATCTGGCTCCTGAGATGGCAAGCTGAATAAAGTTTTTTCACATCAAAACCAAACCACGTCCTTATCATTCTACTTATGACACCTGTTTTTGAACGCGGAGATCTCAGTTGTTTAACCCTGATTAATGTATGCATTACAGCAATAAGCTAGCTGAGAGACAAATAAAGTGAAGAATACGAATTGGAAGCCACATATCAGAGAGGCGTCTTACTGACGAGATTGCTAGAACGGGAATGATTGTATCCATCGTAAGGCTGCATATACCAAGTTGTGATAGTGCTACTTCTTGAGTTGCGGGCTCTCCAAAAAGTTGGTGTCCTTTATATGCACCCAAAGGCAAACTCAAACTGCACCTTGTTGGATTCTAAATTCATTTCCGTCAATCCTTCTAATACCTTCCACGTGTACCAAAGTACAATCCAACTGTCGATTTACATACGTACGAAGGCCAGTGATCGATCAGTCATTATGGCCACCCATCAAATACAAACCAGTCGTCGGATCAGATAGTAAAATACAAATAGACGATCCACATTAACCCTAATTTTTATAAACCATATAAAAGGTTGCTTCAGATCTCATTTTGTTGATAGTTCACAGTGGTGAGCCACCGCTGATATTTTGTTCTTCTTCAAAACCCTAACCTACCATAATCATGGAAAAAACAACTACAACAATAACGACTTCTCGCATCTTGATTTCTTCTCTCAGAATCCGGCTCCCTCAAGTCTAATTCATTCTGTAGGGGAGGATTCCTTATGATCCTGGTCCAGTCTTGTTCTATATGGAGCTAACCAATGTTGGTAAAGAAATGTGCTCAAGAGAGATCCGAAATTCGGAACGATCAAATTTACCAATTTGTTTTCAGTTTTGGAAACCAGAAGATGAAACATATGGATAGGGTGCACTAAATTTTAATAGTC
>JAJJMA010177278.1:0-18083 GCA_023529015.1 Papaver nudicaule
AGCCACTCCACTCATTGCCAATTGGTTTTGAGTTGGAAGCCCATCTATTATGGTATCAGAGCTAGGCCTTGTATGAGATGTAAGATCGAAATAAGACCCAAGAAGGCAACGGCAGCCATACAACGGTCCACGATGTAGAGGACTCACAGAGCCCTACACGTGGAGATAATAGTCCCACATGGACCACCTCCTAAGCCAAGATCTAGAATATAAGCATGAGAGCCACTCCTGACTATCAAAAACAAATACAGTAGAGTAATGAGAAGAAAAAAGATACATGTCCAAACTTGTTGGGTCTATCGGTGTCAAGATTGGAGTTGGTTAGAGGGGACAAGTTAACATATGCTCCACTTTTTGTTAGCATGCACAAACTTAAAACTCCAAATGACATACACTTCCAAATGTCATTGTGCAAAATTTTAAAACCTGGCCTGCCTGGCCATGACCACAGCCCCCACTCCAGGCCACACTCACCATGTTAGATGCTGTTGGGATGGAGATCAATATCTATGCACTCATTCATCCAAACTGTAATCTTTGCTTAAAGAAGTTGGGGTTTCAGTGTTTTAAGGGGATAATTATCTTATGGATGGATTATACACGTGCATGTTAGACAACTTTTAGCTAGATTTGCTAACCAAAGAATCTCATCCTCTTTGTCTCTTTCGAAGCCATGGAGCCCCTAAGTTTTGTCCCTCGAGTGTCAACTTCTCGCAAAGAGACAGGATTAATAATCATTCTCATGACTCATTCTTGCATATAAAAAGTGATTAATCTTCTATTTATAAAGTTGACACGTTTCGACCTATCATTGGTGATGCATCGAAACATCTAGCTCTTTTCGGTAGGACAGCACTGTTCTGGTTCTCGAAAAATCGGCATTGTGCCTTTGGGAGGAAAAAAATTGGTTAAAAGTCGATTGTACCCGCACTACTTAGAGCAAGTACTATGGCGGTGTTTTTATCTATTTTTATCTACAATCTAGTTAATCCAGCCACATCGTATGTACATACATATATGTAGGGCTGTACATGGCATGGTACAAATCATAAAACCGTACCGTTTTAAACCGTTTAGGCCTAAACCGAATCTAATAGCATGGTATGGTTTTTGTTTTGTGAAAACTGATGGTATTGGTATGGTAATGGTGCACTATAAATACCTTCTTAAATTTGGCCCAATGAATGAGTATTTGGCCTCATGAAAAAATAATTCCGGTGGATTCTATATAGTAAAATCGGAAAACCCCTTATAAAAGAAGATTGTTTTACCCTTTCTCAATTAGTTGTTAGTTACATGATTAAAGTCTAAACAACATTAATTAGTCTTAATTATCATATTAAAACTAGATTAAAAATGATCAAACATGAGAATCACCCAAGTTTTTTTAACCAAAATCTTGAATCTGAACAACGCACAATCGGTCTATATATAGCCACTTAAACCAATTATTGTTGGGTTCTCGAACAATCGGTATATATTATTACCCAAATAAGCCGATTGTTGTTAATCTACCCAGAAATTTAAACAAAACAATCGGTGTACCCATACACATTGAACAATCGGTGCATATGGTGTGTCTATATGGACCGATTAAAAACATAAACGGTTCTTATGAGCACCAGTATTCACCGATTTCAATTGCAAAAAGTTTAGTTTTTTTGATTTGAAACACCCAAATTTATGTATATAATCGGTACACTTATTAACGAATATAGACCGATTGTACCAAAATCGGCACTTATGAAGATGTATATGGACCGATTGTACCATAATCGGTTCTTAGGAGCACCAAAATTCACCGATTCCAATTGAATAAAGTTTACTTTTTCTGTTTTAAAAAACAACTAAAATCGGTATTCATATCGAGAAATATAAACCGATTCTGGTTTTACTTTATAATCGGCATATATAATGACCGATAACCACCGATTATTGTTCTTGTGTTTTAAAAATGAAGAACAATCGTTTGATATGATGGCCAATATACGCCGATTCTTGGAAAAAAATTACTTAGTGATATTATGGTGGGAGGAGTGGCGGCGGCGGTGGTGGTGATGGGGTAAAATTTTTTTCTTTTCCAGTTGGGTTAATGAAATAGATGGAGGAAGATGGTGGTGGTGGTGGTGGTGGTGGTGGTGGAGGCGGTGGTGGAGGTGGTAGCGGCGGTAATGGTGGTGGTGAAGTAGGAATGAAGGAGAGGGTGGCTTTAGATATGGAAATGAAGGAAGTGGTGGTTATAGATATGTAATGAAATTAGATTAGAAAATGAGTAAGGGTAACTTAGTATTTTCATCAATTTTTAGACATCCCATATCCTTCTCTATTGGATAGGTTTAAATTTTCATGAGGCCAAATACTCACTCATGGGGCCAAATTTAATTAGGTATAAATACCAAACCATAAACCGTTGGAAAAAACGGTTAATAGTAGCCATAGATATAATTTTTAAAATCAAATATATACCGTGTATTCTAGATTAGAGAAGGCGATATGGTTTAACTATTGTTCTTATTTTGTGAGAATAGATGCTTGGTTGTGCATTTTTTTAATGGTTGATTGCTTTATCATTTTCATATGGATTTTCCCATAAACTAAAGAAAATGTTAGAATCTTTGTCTTTTTGAAGTATGAATGAATATCCCTTTTTGAAGAAATGTTAAATTTGAACGGAAGTAACGATTTTGGTAAGATTTTTGTTAAAGGGAGAGCAAAATGCGATTTGAGGAGAGCAAAAATCTGAGTCAGTCCCTGAGCAGAACCAACTCCATATATTTTCATAAATCGGTCCAATATACCCTTACCAGCCAACACAACGAGTTGTTCCCACACGATAATTTTTTTAATCTGTATTCTTCTGCCATGGACGACTTATGAACCCTAAAACAATTAAATTGAAATATTTTTCAAAAAATGTACCAGTGTAGATTTGAGGTTAGAGACTCTAAAGAATCTTCCTTAATGATTTATTCATAGATAATACAGTTCTAGAAGACTATTGATGTATAAAGTTACTCTAGCAAATGCAACTCGACATCCATCGTTTAGAGTTTACAACTTCGATACAGAAGAAACTAGAAAGAGGAAGGTACCATATCCTTTTTCACTTCATATACCCATCATTAATGGGACGTCAATAGCTTGAGTACTAATAATCGGTGTATGCGTTTATGTAAGTCGCACAAGAAAGAAGATTCTTTTTGCTTTTCGATTATAAAAACTAAGTTGAATTTTTTAGGGTTCATAATTTTTCTGTATTAAGAAGAAGACGATAAAAAAAAGAAATTTTAAGTGTGTGAAAAATTCTGTATAAGTAGTAAGGATATTTTCGACCGAGTGAGAAAAATATATCGAGTTGACCCAAGTTAACGAGTCGACTACGATTTTTGCTCTCCTCGGATCGTGTTTTGCTCTCCCTTTAACAAAAAACTTTTGGTAAACCGTTGGTTTTATACCAAACCGTAAAAGTTCCATGGTAGATAAAACCGTTGGCAAATTGTATAGAACAATTTGGAAAATTTAGAAACAATCCCCAACGGTTCTGGTACTGGTATAGGCTAAAACCGTTCCAAATTGTACCATGTACAGCCCTACATATCTGTATCTTTGTGTAGACAATACCTTACTTTGTGGCTGCTAAAGCAGTCCAGTTTGGTGACTCAGTAGCCACTACGGTTATTTAGTAGGAATTGAAAATATTTTTTGTGTTTTGACCAAATCTAACTTAAATCGTTTTATGTAGTATTTTTCGGGATTTTAGTTTTATGTGGTATAAACAGAACTAGATTTCTACCGAGTAACCGCACAAAAATTTGAGTGAATAATAACCGCCCAAATGTAGACAAGCACCCTATATAGTGCTTGGTTTTCCAGTCCTCTGTACCTTGTCCACATTCTTGGTATTTTCTCAGCTTTGTGAGCACCGTAGTACTTCCTTTTAACCCCAACTTATACGATCATTTCAAACCAACCATATGGAGTGCTAAATTGTATATGGTAGATAGTCAAAAATTGGGGTCCTGTCCGTGAGCAGTGAAGTGGTACATATACACGCACGTGGTATGTAAAATGCGGCAACAAGACGTACATTTTTTGCAACAAGACGTACATGAAGTGGGAATATGACTTGTAGCTTCTTTGTGTACTACAGTACCTCCTCTGCTGCAACACATGGATTCTTTGGTACATGATTGAGTCATAACTACTTGGCTTTTTTTTGTTGTGCGTTTCCATTTTTCTCAAGTTAGCAGATAGCATTACTTGATTAGACCCCCAAGAGTATGACCACCAATATACCTACGTACGATTTCTGTCTGTTCGTACTTTGTACTGTATTTCAAATTCTGCCGCAACTTAAAAGTGTATCCAACTCGAGAAGCAAATTTGACCATCTCCTCAGACTGCAAACTCCACTAATTTTGTCTCTAATAATCAAACGGATAAGCTTTTGTTGAGTCAGAATCATGGGCAAGGATGATTAGTTATGTTAGTTCTTTGGGAGTCCAAATTTATAATTCAATCATTTCCAAACGGATACCTTTTTGTTAGACTGGTGAAGTCGTTCGATGATACCAGCGGTCCGAAATTTAAACATTATATTCAGGGGTGGAGCCAAGGGTTGGCTAACCCTGGCTGTAGCCCCCCCCCAAAAAAAATTTTCAAATCCTTTATAAATTCCTTCATTTTACCTTATAATTTATGGTTAGCCCACCTAATGTTTAATATTAGAGTTTAGATCACTAAATTCTTTGTATTTTCATATTCTAGCCCACCAATATATAGAATTTATAAAACTTACCCATCTAATTCCCAATTTTTTGTACACACCTCTTTAATTTATATATTCATAGTAAAAAAACTTAAACAAGAAAGAAAATCGTTGTTTATAAACTAAAACGCACAAAAAAATTCGGCGGCCTACGGCCGCCAAAACGGCCAAATTATTTTAGCCCCCCTCGTTTGGAATTCCTGGCTCCGCTAAATTTATATTCCTTTATGGCCAAGAAAAATGTCTCAACAAATAAGGAGCCATATTTCAACTTGGAAAATGCAGTCCTGGAAAAAATTTAACAGTCCTGTGGACATTACCTATGCGCGTATTTATGACGATGACGAATTTATATTGGTGCTAACTATTCTTGGGTCAAAATGGTAATGAATATTCGTATGATTTGGCTTAAAGGCTGGGCAGCGATGAATGGTTTCGTACGAGATTCAGTTTCAAAGTGAAAGGTAACTCCTTTCTTGATTGTTTGTTTGTGAAGATCAAGTACCTGGCCTAGCAATCTAGCTTTCCTTTGCTTCTTTTAGGTTAGTCAGATCAAAAGGCACTTTGCATGAATTATGCCAAACCATTTTAATGGAGCATTACGGGCAGTAAGTCATGTCAAGGTCCTCTACAGAGGGTACACCCACTTGTTAACAAGATCAAGTTGTTGGGTGACTATGATCAAGCCAGCTTTATCCTACTTCTTTCGTACTTGGCCCTTCTTCTTTTTTCCCCTCGTTGTCGAGTTTGTATTGGTTTGGATTGCCATCTCTGCTTCCCTTGTTTTACTGTTGAACTGACAATGAAACCTAGTGACAATGGGTTAGGGACGGATCTATGAGATGGCTGAACCTGGCTAACCCTCCAGGTCTACAAGCCTAATTGTTCTTTTTCATCTATGTTTTGGCCTTCACCTAAATTTAGGGTTGTCCTTGGCTCGGTTCGGTTCGATTTTATGCCCAACCATCCCCATCACCATAATCTTCGGTTTTTCAATTCTTGCACCCATTCATCTTCGGTTCGGTTTTGGTAAAAAACGAGAGACTAAAAAAAAAAAAAAAAAAATTCTTTTAAGAATAAAAAGTAAGTACTTGATTTGATAGTAATTGATTTGATGGAGGAAATTTGTGGTGCTAGTGGTTGTATAGTTGCAGAGAGGGTGAAAAAGAGAAGAGATGGAGAGAAAGTACATGATTTATGATTAATGGTTAAAATTGATTTAGATTTAAAGTCTCACCGTGGTGTTTCGGTTCGGTTATATGCCCAGCCATCACCATCGCCATAATGCTCGGTTTTTTCAATTCTTGCACCATCACCATAACCATCAACCTCGGTTCGGTTTTTGCAATTTTCGGTGCGATTTGGTTCGGTTCACCACGGTTTCGTTTTTTTTGGACAGCCCTACCTAAAGTATTAGGCCGCCTCAAGTTTTTTTTCCCCCATCTTCCTTGGTCCGTCCTGTCCCTGCAATGGGTTTAGCGCATTCTGAAGCGGCTAGTGTTCTGCCAGAATTGGCTTGTGCTCAGCCGTTGGAATGAATTATTACCAAGTGACAAAATTTCTGAGGATCAGTAGGAAAACAGTTTTCTTATTATGGAGGAATCTAGTGACCACGATGCAGACCAAAGTGGAGTTGGCGAGAGCCATACATCTTTGTACACCTAAAATGAGAAAAAACAACCTAAGTAGGAAGAATAGGTACGTCCTTTTTGGATCTTGCATGGACCGAAAGTTAAATAAGCAACAGGTATAAGCGGGACACTTCTACCCACAGATTCTTATGTACTTCCAAACCTAGCTGACTTGCATGGTCAGTTTGTCTCGTGGGTGGAAATTAGGCTGTAGGTCACAGGTCTAGCCAGTTCATCTCAACCATGGACAGTGGCGGAGATTTTTTTTTTTTTTTAAACTTGGGGGACAAATATGTATACATGTATACAATATGGCGGCTGTAGGCCGTCCAAAATTTGTAGGTGCGCTTTCTTTAATTTCTTGCTTAAAGAAACAACATCAAGGTACCGAAGAATTGTTAAAATGGTTTAGCTAGGAATTGGTATAGTAATTTTATGATATCTGATTTTATTCTCCACAAAACCATGATATCTATGTAAAACCATACATTATTAAGCCATCCCTAAATATTCTTCAAATTTCATAAAATCAGGAAGGACAATGATCAATATATCTAAATTCTACACAAATTTATATGATTCTCAAAAACTAGGGAAGACAATTGTCCTCACAAGTCCAACTGTGGCTCCGACACTGACCATAGGAACAAGACTTGAACATGATGGGCCCAAAAGTTGACCAGCCCCTAATAATCTCATGTTGTAGGCCCATCCGACTGTGAGAGGTCGGGTATTGGATAGTTTTTCTGCCTCGGTTCATGTAGTCAGGCGGGAAGTAACCAGTTTTGAATATTATGATTGGTTAAATATATTTCTCTTTGAATTAAAAAATAAAATAAAAAATAACTCCATCGAAAATGGGTCATTGGTTTTCTTTTCACTAGATCGAACAACATATGGAAGGCGGTTAGGGTTTGTAATTAAAACAAATTGAGGCAGATCTATTTGGTTGTTGTTTTTTCGGTTCGATCCAGTCTAAGATAAGTTCAATAGAGATTCAATTGAGTAAGGACATGAATAAAGACAACGGAATTTAATGCAAACACTGTTTGCTTGGATAGAACTAGAATCAATTTTGGTTGTTGGCGGTTACAATTTTCTGAACTGAGACAAAGAAGGAATAAAGGAATTGAAGTTATCCGAAGGTGGGTCTCACAGCTACAGTAAACCATGTGGTGTTATTCTTCCATTGCAAGATGATTTGGGTTGATCTTCCACACTGCTAAAGAGGATTGGATTTGGCTGCATGAGGTACTGTTCAAATTGAGGTGTCATGACTCAGCGAAATTATGAATCTTGCTTAGGTTGGATACTAAATTCATGGTTTTATTGCATATCATGGGGTAGGAAAGTAGATTTTTCTGGAATCTATTAGATCTCTGTCTGTTTTTTGTTGTTACTAGTTGTGTGCTTATTGTTCCTGATAAGTAAGAATTTTATCATTAACCCTTTCACTATAGATACTTGATAACTCTTGTGTTTTCCAAAACTTAATACATAGTCACTATCATCCTCGTCTGCAAACTTTTACTCCCTGGTTTCTTTCATCCACACCCTTTGTCAGTCAATCAAAAATGTCAAACGTATGGTCTGGTGATGTAAACAACCTGTCAAACTATTTTAATTCTATTAATACTAGGGATACTGATCATGATGCTTCAGATAAAGATGTATGGAGGAATAGTCTTATTGGGTGTTTTCAGTCGTTGGATGATGTTAATAGTTATGATTTATTTGGTGCTCTTAAAGTAAAATGGCGTATTAGGGGAGGTATGCATGTTCAAAAACTCATTGACGTGGCTAGGAAGGAATGTTTTCTCATACGTTTTCAAAACTTGTCTGATTTGAATATTGTCCTTCATCATGGATCTAGAACCGTATGGGGTGATTTATTTTGTATCAAGTTTTGGGATACAACCCATCCTATGACTGAGTTATCTTTTGATTATGAGTCCTTAGAGTTAACCCTACATGGTGTACTAAGAGAGCAAATCAGTAGCTTTCTGGCTGGTGATTACCTTGTAGAGTTAGGTGAAATCATTACTAGACAACATCCTATACCACTGGAAAATGATTTCTTTTCCATTCCCATGAAAGTTCGAATTAATGTTAACCACCCTTACCTGATGTAGTGTATGCTGAGTATGGTTTTGGTCGAGTCAATATGATAGATGTTCAATATCATGATCGTCCTGTCATATATTGTGACTACTGTCTTAGATTGGGTCACTATAGAGAAAATTGTCCTAGACATGCTCAAAATGTTCAGGATCTTCATGAACCCAATGTTCCCAGTCCACAAGATCCACTTCCGCCGATGGTTGAACTTGTATCTGATTATGATGATACTTTAAGCTCATCAGCTCATACTGCACAGTCAGTTGTGATCTGCCCAAGTGTGAATGAAGACTTATTATCAGAATCTGAAGAATCCGAAGAAGTTGGATGCACCTCAGTGATGAATGTAGAAGAAGAACAAGAAGATCTAGCCAAAGAAAATTTAGGGGATAACACTAAAATATTAGAATGCAGTTAGCACAAGAGACCACATCTAACTACTTCTTTTCATAGTAGAGAGAATGAATGGAAACCGTTGGAGGATGACAAGATTATAGAAGCTGCAATGGAGAGAGGGAACTTGGATATCTCGGACTTCTTAGACTGGATAGTAGATTGGAGGGACAAAAAGAAACCAAAAATTGATGAGAAAACGATCACTGACCCTATGAAACTTGTTGAAGCATATGAAGAAGATAAAAAGGAAACATCTTTGAAGAAGGTTAACATGTTCTGGGGCACTCATGATGCAGAAGCTTCAACATCAAAGATGCAGTAATTGGTGAAAAGAAAACTGTTTGAACCATATCCCAACTGAAACTAGCTGGTTTTCCCCTTGTATTTGATCTATGTGTTGCTTATTTCTTGTTAGTTAGTTAATTAGTTAGCCTACTTAGCTCAGTCTCTGTGTGTGTAGATTCTAGCTGGTCAGTTCTCTTGTAAAAGTCTCTGTTTTTCATACTTTAGTTTGTATCTTGTCAGTCCTTAGCTTAATCTGAGTGTGTTGATAGGTTAATCTTACTGTTTTATATATAGTGAAGTGGTCTTGAAGTTTGTTGGTTGTATCTTTTGAGGTACAGTGTGTTTCCTTTTCCATCCTAAGTCTCTAGCACTTCTCTGCATTCCTGTTATACTCCTACTTGGTTCCTTTCCTTATCTTTCTTTCTGCTCTGTTTAGACCTTTCTTGCAGTGAAATTTAATATTCTTCATTGCGTCTTCAGTGTGTCTATTGCTGTCTTTTTCTTGTCTCCTTTGGATTCTTTATCACCTACTGTATTTCTCTTTTCTTCTTAAATCCTGCTACTTATTGACTATACTTGTCTCTTTGATGTCTAACCAGTTTAACTGTCTGTCTTTTTTGAATTCTTGTGTAGTCCTTTCTGTTTTGTATCTTTCTGTAATAGGGGTGTTAACACCTAATAGGCCTGGTGGAGTTGATTGTATGTTTCATTATCTACCAAGTTGTACTGGTTGTTTTATTCAAGTACTACTCAGATAACATAACGGTGAAGGTAGAGCATCTGTGGGGTTCGAAGGTTACTGGTGAATTGCTGCTGGAAAGCTTGGATTACATTTCTCGTAACCTGTTTGCAAGCATTTATACTCAAGCCCAAGAAAGGTCCTGTTTTTTGGGTCTTGGTCTTCACCTTTGTTCACCATATCTAGTGGGCTTTTGAGCTGCGGATTTCCTTAGCTATTTCTTTGAAGAAAAAAAATATGGAAAAAGAAAGGGGCGATATGACTACTCATGCGTGGAATTGTCAAGGAATTAACCAGGATACCACTCTTCAACACCTCAAGGGTCTAGGTGTTGCACACAAGCCTTCTTTGATGTTCTTGTCTGAGACAATCACAACTACGAGGCATATGAAGTTTGTATCACAAACGTTAAGATTTCAGGAATGCTTTTCTGTTCATAAGATTGGACGTCGGGGAGGACTATGTATGATGTGGAAAGATAGCCTCAAAGTACAAATTTTACTTCATTCCCAGAGTTATATTCACGCGTTGGTAACACCACCAGCGCCAGCACAACCATGGCTATGTACGGGTATTTATGGACCGCCTCAATTGGAAGCCCGGAAAGATTTGTGGAATCAGTTCTCCAGAATCTTTGCACAGACAAATATTCCATGGCTACTGATTGGGGACTTTAATGAAGTAGAGGATCGATCCGAGAAGAATGGTGGTGGCCAAGTAACGTTTGCGGAGACACAACATTTTTTGAATATGTAGAATGAAATGGGTTTCCTAGATCTGGGATTTCAAGGAGACCCATTCACATGGACTAATAATCAGCAAGGAACATATCTGATAATGGAGCGTTTGGACAGAGCCATTTGCACGCAACAATGGCGAAAGATGTACCCTCATGCGGCCATTACACATCTACCGCGAATTGAATCCGACCATGCGCCATTAGTCCTGCGATTAAGGGATTTAAATTGGCAAGGAACGAAGGGTTACAAATTTGAACACCTATGGCTATCACATCCACAAATAAAATAGATAGTCGAAAATGCATGGGGTCGACAGTATGATCCAGAACCTGATGTGGATCTGCAAGTAAAATTAATTACCACAGGCCAGGTGCTGACACAATGGAATAAATCAACGTTCAGACACCTACCGACTATGATTAAGGAGTCAATGGCAAGGATTCAACAAGCCCAACACCAATGTGCGACCCAAGCAGGAGAAGCATTGCAATTTTGGGTGGAAAGTGAGAGAGAACTCGGACGTGACCATAAGACTCTGCTTCACTGTCACGCTACATATTGGCGGCAAAGATCCCGGATACAATGGTTACAATCGGGTGGTAACAACACCACCTTTTTCCATACTAAGTCGACAATTCATCGGGGAATAAATACAATACATCAACTTAAGGATGCCAACGACGCTTGGATAACAGACGAAACAAAAATTCCTCAGATGTTGATAGATTTCTTCACAGATCAGTACACAACACCAGCTAAAATAATAAATGATAATTTATTCAAGAGTGTCAATCCCAGAATTACAAATTGGCAAGCAAATACTCTCACTCAGGAGGTCACGGATGAAGAAATCAAAACGACTCTTTTCTCCATTGGATCAAAACGTGCCCTAGGCCCGGATGGATTCACCAGTAAGTTTTTCAAGTTTTTTTGGAAAATTACGCACCCACAACTGATTGCTATGGTAAGATCTTGCTTTACCAACAACAACCCGCACCCATTGGCGAACCACACCAATAATACCCCTATCCCCAAAGTAGATATCCCTCCACACCGTCCCAATTTAAACCTATCGGTCTATGCAATGTAGCCTATAAAGTGATAGCCTAAATTATCGTCAATAGGTTACGACCTATACTACCATTTGTGATCAGCCCATACCAAAGTGCTTTTGTCCCACAATGTTCCATCCATGATAACATATCAATTGCGGGAGAATTATTCCACCACATAAGGTCATCTGCTCTGACAAAAGATCCTAAGATTGCTCTAAAGCTAGATGTTTGTAAGGCATATGACAATCTTGATTGGGGTTTTATCGAAGGCCTTTCTCTGCGTTAGGATTTCCTGAGGAGTTCAAGTATGTTATGCAGTGTGTTACGTCGGCAACGTATTCTATTAATGTCAATGACACACCTCGCGGATACATGTCACCGAGTAGGGGAATTCTTCAAGGTGATCCACTTTCGCCATACATATTTATTATATGTGCTGAAATCCTCTCTACAAATCTCGCAAGACAAAAAAGAGAAGGAAATATCAAGGGGTTGCGGATATCGCAAAAAGCACTGTCGATTCTTCACCTAATGTACGCGCATGATCTCCTTATTACTTGCAAGGCATCGCAACGAAGCTATCATCATCTTCAACAAACTTTGACAACTTACGGCAACTCAGCAGGACAATTGATCAATAAAGACAATTCGGTTATCATTCACCATCCGAAGATAGATCAACGTGTGGCACAAACACTTCACCAAACCTTCAACATGCCATTATCATTGGTTCCCCTATTATATCTAGGTGTGCACTTTAAACATGGGAGATCTTCGGAATGCATTTACACCCTTATTCTAGAGAGGTTGACAAGAAAAGCCAATGAATGGCAAGAGAAGTGCCTCACGCCGGCTGGAAGGTTAGTTCTCATCAAACACTCCTTAACTCCTACCACAAATCATGTCATGCAAACACACCTACTACCTAAGCATGTGCATAGGAAAATAAACAGAATTACTAGGAATTTCTTTTGGGGGCATGATAATTCAACGTAAAAGCTATATACCCTAGGATGAAAGAAATTAACTTTACCCCAAAAACTTGGTGGGTTGGGAATTATGAGAAGTGCGGATCACAATAGGGCCCTACTTATGAAACGACCTTGGAATCTTCATCAAAGCTGGATTCATTATGGGCATCCATTTGTCGAGAAAAATACCTCAAACAATAATCTATTTTTTCTGACAACATTACCCCATCTTCCTCAGTTAGTCCAATGTGGAATGAAATCGCTACATTAATACCAATACTCAAGCAACAAACCTTCCATCAAATTGGAATGGCCATTCAATACCTATTATTGCCAACTGGATTTCCCATGGTCAACCTCTAGAAATTTCACAGGTTGTCTCACTTCAAAAAGTAGCATATTTGATTAAACCGGTCACAGACACATGGTGCAAGAATAAACTGAGCCTGTTACCACCGGATATGGTTTCCAAAATCATGAACATTCATATTCCCAGGGAAGAATCAAGAGACAAGATTGTTTGGCCGCATACAAAGTCTGGAAACTACTCAACGAGTTCAGGTTATCAATGCCTAACTCAAAATCTGAACAATTCATTTCCTAACCTACCCCAGTCCTCTTTTCTATGGAAACTCCATTGTCCACCAAAGATACAACTTTTCTTGTGGAGAGATATAAATGAAGGTCTACCAACATTAACTATTCTACATAGAATTCGTGTGGTAGATTCAAACTTGTGCCCAAATTGTAAACAAGCCCCGGAAACCGCTGAACACCTCCTACTCAAATGCCCTTTTGCACAGGAAGTGTGGCAACATTTTTTAATGTTCATGAATGGAGATCCTGAATTCAACAGCACCTAAATTTAAATTAATATTCAAACAATCACCTTACAAAAGATACTAAACCTCAAAACAAGCAACCATATCAACACCCTATTTTGCTACCTTTTGTGGACTCTATGGCTAGCTAGGAATGAATTAATGTACAGACAGAAAAGACAACAAACACACCAAACGACAACAATTGCAATTCAACTGCAGCAAGAATTCACGTGGGCATGCAAGTATGTACCACCTTATCTACCGGATACACCACCTTTTGTCATCCAAAATGGGAATAGAAGGCCAACGACAATTGGAATGATATGATGGAAGAAACCAGAGCAGAGATGGATAAAGATTAACACAGATGGAGGGGCGAGAGGACATCCGGGATATGCCGGCGCAGGAATCATTTGCAGGGATACGTCGGCGAAAACAATCATGGCACTGGCACAACCACTGGGCTTAACAACATCATTGATGGCGGAAACATGGACAATGTTACTAGCAGCAAAAACAGGCAAGGTACGAAATCAGAAACATGTATGTTTTGAGACGGATTCAGCAAATCTAATAAGCTTTATCAACGGAAAGGTGGAACCACCATGGTACCTTATGGAGATGATCTAAGAAATATGCAGAATAATACACGCATTGCCGAATTACAGAGTGATTCATACTATAGGGAAGGCAACCAGGCAGCAGATGGTCTCGCAAATCATGCAGCGGATAACAGCCAAAATGGAAACTATGGTACGAATATATGGGATCATATGTCCCCAAATTTCTTACAAGTTGTAATCTTTGGTGATGTGGCGGGAACACAATACCCGCGTGTAGTGACTGTTTAGTCTATTAATAATATTTTATGCTTCAAAAAAAAAAAACCTATCCACCATTAGCCAAATATTCATCGGAAATCGAATTTTCATACACCAGATGTAGAGCTTCCTCGCAGTACTTGGGAAACACATCAACAAACTCTATTAACCATTAGATCAAAAACAAATTGTCCGAAAACAGATACACGGCTTCCACGATCCGTGCAACAAAGCAAGCTCCAAATTTGTAAGGCAACGGTACATTTTTATTTATTTTATT
The DNA here is from genome assembly GCA_023529015.1 of Papaver nudicaule. Classification (NCBI taxonomy): domain Eukaryota; kingdom Viridiplantae; phylum Streptophyta; class Magnoliopsida; order Ranunculales; family Papaveraceae; genus Papaver; species Papaver nudicaule. Next base: position 14,629 of record JAJJMA010177278.1, read on the forward strand.
ATTTTTCAAAAGAGAATTCATTGATTAAAATAAAATAGTTACATTTTGATAATCCTGCCTAGTTCAATTTGTAATATTGGGCGGGAAATTGTCATAAATTCAAAACTAGAACAATGCTTCCTAGCTTTCTTAGCTAAGGAGTGTGCAACATGTTTGCTTAACTTATTGATGGTTTGCAGAACCATAACATAATCTACTACTAAACATATACTAATTTCTAAGATAAACGATTCACCCAATAAAGTGGAATCAATATCACTACCACTTTTTTGTGCCACAAATTAAGTTACTCTCCCTTTGCCTTGTATCCCCACAAATCAAGTTACTCTCCCTCTCCCCTTGGAAAGGTATCCAGAAATCCAAATATATAGTGGAGTCTTTCACTTTTGTGAATATTGGTAATGGTTCTTCTTTTCGATTTTGGCTTGATACATGGAAGAATGAAGCAAGATTGAAGGATAAATTCCCTAAAGCTTACAAGATTGCTGATCAAAACCAAGCTACAATAAAGGAGATGATAAAGAACAACAGATGGGACATACCTTTCAGAAATTCTCCAAGTTTTGAGGAGCTGCACCAAATCATTGCTCTCATCAGCTTTATTGGGGATGCGCCAGCCTTGACACTGGAATCTGACACATTAATATGCAATTCAGGTAATTCATTCACTGTCGAAACCTGTTTCAACTGACTTTTCTCAACAACAACAGAGTTACACCAATCTGATTTCTCACATTATAAAAGCATATGGATTAGATTTGTCCCTCCCTGGGGGGCGGCACATCTATAGATTATAGCAACCAGCCGGGGTACCGAGCCCAGACAATGATATAAACAACACCGAAGTGGTGGAGGACATAGCAGAGGGAGAGGTACCCCATGTCTGGGAAAGATCACGAGAGGACGCTGAGTCGGAATCTAAGAGCGCAGAGGACACCAAAAGCATCAATATCGGATCAGAGACGGACCCACGAATATTAAACATCGGCTGCAACCTGTCCAAGGAAGAAGAAGAGTCATTAGTCACGACGTTAAAGGAATTTCAAGATGTTTTCGCCTGGACATACGAGGACATGCCCGGGCTAAACCCGAGTTTAATCTGTCACGAACTAAAAATCTCCCCAACCGCGAAACCAGTCAAGCAGTCGCGACGACATTTCAGATATGAGGTGGAGGAGCAAATAAAAGAGGAAATCCAAAAGCTGATAAAAACAGGATACAACAAGGCTATCCATCACCCTACATGGCTCGCAAACATTGTCCCGGTGAAGAAGAAGAATGGAACCATACGCTGCTGCGTAGACTTCAGGGATCTCAACAAGGCTTGTCCCAAAGACGAATTCCCCTTGCCCAACATCGACATGATGGTCGACGCAACAGCAGGACATGAGATGTTCTCCTTCATGGACGGGTATAGTGGGTACAATCAAATCCGAATGAAAGCGTCTGACGCAGCACAAACAACATTCTCCACACCCTTGGGAAATTTTTATTACCAAGTAATGCCCTTTGGTCTAAAGAATGCTGGTGCCACATATCAGCGAGCAATGATTTACATTTTCCATGACTTGAACCACGAGGCCGTCGAAGTATACGTAGACGACATCGTCGTCAAAGCAAAAACTCGAGCGCAGCACACAGACAACTTACGCCGAGTGTTCAGCAGGTGCAGGGAGTACAGTTTAAAAATGAACCCAGCAAAATGCGTCTTTGGGGTAACAGTAGGCAAATTCTTGGGTCAGGTCACCAAGAAGGGGATCGAGGTAGATTCTGATAAAGTAAAAGCAATCCTCACAATGCAGCCTCCCACATCAACAAATGAGTTACAAACACTAATAGGAAAAGTATCATACATTAGAAGATTCATCCCGGGCCTAGCAGCGCACTTACAACACCTTTTCCCTTTAACCAGGGCAAATACAACATTCAGATCGGAGCCCTCCCATCAGCAAGCGCTTGACAAGATAAAGGAGTCAATGGTACACCCTCACATCCTCCAACTACCCAAAGCGGGACAGCCGCTGTATTTGTACCTAGCAAACACAGACACAACCATTGGGGCAGTCCTTGCACAAGACCTAGGGGGAGCAAACCTGGTCCCAATCTACTACGTTAGTAGAAAATTAAAAGAAGTAGAATTGCGCTATGCTCCGGTCGAGAAAGCTTGCCTCCCGCTGATCTACGCTGCTCAAAAGCTTCGACATTACCTCCTCGCTCGCCAAATTATGTGGTCATCGCCGCCAACCCAATCGTGTGCCTAGCAACCAAACCAATTCAGTCCGGGCGTATGACAAGGTGGGCGATGCAGCTAGTCGAATATTCTTTCATCCCCAAAAGGCCGTAGGGTGTTCGAGGGCAAGCAATCGCAGACCTTCTAGCTGTCTTCCCTGGAAATGACAATGATGCGCTGCACATGGAAATCCCAGGGGAAATAGCAGCTTGTGAAAGAGCGCCAGCCTGGCAAATGTTCTTCGACGGATCATCACACACTAATCGAGGGGGAGCAGGAGTAGTATTCATTAGCCCAACATATGAGCTGATATCGCACGCCTTCAAATTGGATTATCCTTGCTCGAATAACGTGGCAGAATATGAAAGCTTCATCATAGGCCTATCACTAGCGGTTGAAATGGGCATCAAAGATCTAGACATAATCGAGGACTCTCGCCTACTCTCACAGCAGATGGAAGGAGAATATTGCGTAAAGGAGCCAACCCTAGCAGTCTATAGGGAAAAGGCACAACGACTCCTCTCACACTTTGATAGAACGTCCATCACACATTAGGCCAGGACCAGTAACAGACACCCGGACGCCTTGGAAACCCTAACATCTAGCCTACAAATGACACAAGGGGATGAGGAGACCGTCACAGTCATAAAAAGAACAGCTCCCACAGACAAGATAAAAGATCATTCTAGGGAGGAGGACAACGACTGGCGACGCCCAATCATCAACGACCTTAATCGAGCCCCCGAGGAGAGACAACTCTCCTGGAAGGAGTTAAAGGCATACATACTACTCAAGGGGAGCCTATACTTTGAGTCTACCGGGGGTGCATTACAACGATGTTTAGGGCACACAGAACCCGAGAAAGTCCTAGAGGAAATCCACAGTAAAGCATGTGGACTCACCCTCGCAATCCCGTTACAACGGCGGCTACAAAGGGCAGGATATTTCTGGCCAAACATGTTTACCCAAGCGAACACAAGACAGGCTAAGTGCACAAGGTGCCAAGAAGCCCTAGATGAAGCAGAGATATGTGTAGCTGAGGAAGAACAAGAGGACTGGAGGGAGCCATACATCAACTATCTCACCAGACGAATCCTCCCCCAAAGCAAGCTAGAGCGCCAAAAGATTGAAAATAGAGCAAAGAAGTTCCTAGTTGTCGATGGGGTGCTCTTCCGACGCAGCTATAACCAAAAGACTCTCAGATGTGTGAGCAGCGAAGAAACAA
>JAJJMA010177278.1:18093-28298 GCA_023529015.1 Papaver nudicaule
CTCAGACAACGGCTCCCCTTTCGTCAATGAAGATGTTCGGGACATGCTCACCTCATTCCACGTCAAGCATAAGACCTCTACCCCGTACTACCCCCAAGGCAATGGACAGGCAGAGGCTACCAATAAAACTCTCATCCGCATCCTGGGCAGGAACCTCTACGATAACCAAAGAAGATGGCATGAGGAGCTACCAATGGCCCTTTGGGTGTATAGAATTGCCAAAAGAAGCTCGACTGGCGCGGCCCCCTACAACCTAGTATATGGAGAAGATGCCATCCTCCCGGCAGAGGTCGTCATAGCCTCCGCAAGAGTCTTGGCAGCAAGCGGAGTCAACATGAGTGACGAGGGAAGATACCTAGCCCTAGATAGGATCGATGAGCAACGAGACCAAGCTCATCAACATGCGAACCTGTACCGTAACCGTCTGGCTAGAGCATATAATCAAAAAGTGAAGCCAAGGGAATTCAAAGTAGGAGATCTAGTTCTAGCAGTAACAAAACAAGTTCAGTGGGAGGCAAGTGCTGGTAAATTCGCGCCAAACTGGGAAGGTCCTTTCAGAGTCAAAGAAGCAGCAGAAAGTGGTTTTTACAAAATAGAAAATTTAGATGGAAGCCCAATCCCGGACAAAAAGAATGACAAGATCAACGGGACTTGGCACAAAGCTTACTATGTATGACTCCACTATCCAATAAAGCATTTTTACTAAAAATCTCTCGAGTGCCTAATAATAATACCAAATGACAAAGATGCGGCTAAGTTGCTAACCAAAAGAGCACGAAATAGCCAAGACCTCATTCAGGAAATGGATGAGGTACCCCCCACCAAGCGGGTAACGGTAGGGGAGGCAATGGACCACTTCCTGTTGCGGGAAGAGGATACCTGCGCCAACAATTACAGAAATGAGGCAACAAAAGACTCACGTAATTGCGCAAAGAGCAAAAGATGCGACTAATTTGCTAACCAAAAGAGCACAAAATAACCAAGACCTCATTCAGGAAATGGATGAGGTACCCCCACCAAGCGGGTAACGGTGGGGGAGGCAACAGATCACTTCCTGTTGAGGGAAGAGGATACCTGCGCCAACAATTACAGAAATGAGGCAACAAAAGACTCACGTAATTGCCCAAAGAGCAAGACTTGCCCAATAATCAGTGAGGTGAGGAAACATTGTCTTGCATCTCTAAGTGGGTAGATTTTTGTTATGCGGCTCCTGCTAGACTATACTATATGTACAAGACTCTTGTTTCAGCACAGGGAGTACAACAAGGGGATCCTCTGGGCCCCATGTTATTTGCTTTGACTCTTCACCCTTTGATTCATAGGATTGTAGATTCGTGCTCCTTGGACCTCCAAGCATGGTATTTGGATGATGGGACTTTAGTTGGGGATACGTTGATGGTGGCCAAACCCTGGACATTATTCAACAAGGGGGTGTTTCTCTGGGGTTTCATCTTAACGTCTCGAAGACTGAACTTTTCTGGCCCACAATAGATACCAGAGGTTTAGTTGAGGGCGTTTTCCCACCTCGCATATGCCGACCAGCGGAGGGAGTTAAGCTGTTGGGAGGACCTGTTAGCCTGAACCCCCAGTTTTGCAAGAGTATGATTGTTAACAGAGTTCATAAGACCACAAGCCTGATTGATGCTATACAGAATCTCAAAGATCCCCAAGGTGAGCTTTTATTGTTGAGGAACTGTTCTGGTGTCTCGAGGTTATACTTCGTTGTGCGGACAACTAAGCCTGATTACCTGGAAGAGGCACAAAGGCTTAGACATCTTGTTACGGGGGATGGGCCGGGTTTTGGTCTCGTGCAACAAAGGCTTGCTATACTTATCATCAAGTGTGGTGGACTAGGGGTGTACACCATGGAGGATACTATGCAGTATTGCTATTTGGCATCTTGCTTCCAGACAAGAGCTCAGCAGGAAAGTTTTTTTTGAGGCAGTCTGGTGTGTCCGATTTGAGTCTCAGTTTTGATCATGCATTTGCCTCATACAAAAAGGTATGTGGTATTGAGAGTTCTTCATTATGCATTGATGATATTTCCCCCCATTCTATGAGTTCCTTGGCAATCAAATACTTCGATGAAGTGAAGAAAGATCTACCTAATCGGTTTGTTATAACAGAACGGGATTCAGCCCTGTGGCAGAGCAACAGGATCAAGCATGCACATGATTATTTGTTGGCCATTCCGATTGCTGGGCTTAACCAAAAACTCGGGGCTCGACATTTCAGAGCTATCTTGCGTTATAGGCTTGGGATCCCTCTTTTTGAGGATGGTGACAGTTGTACCAGTTGTGGTAGGGAGATGGATATTTTTGGGGACCATGCCTTGCATTGCTCAAGTGGCATTGGTCTCAAGTATAGACATGACCTGGTTCGTGACACCTTTGCTGATATTTGCTATCGTGCCGGTGTCCCAGCTAGGAAAGAGGTTGATTTGGGTTTCCTTTCGGATACCAGATTAGCTTTGAGACCTGCAGATGTCTTGGTGTATAGCTGGGATAATGGACATGATGTGTGTATGGATATCACAGTTGTTTTACCTTTTACAGGTGTTGGGGTGCGCGCTTTTGTTCATGGCAAGGCAATTGAGGACGCAGTCACTCGCAAAAAAGACAAGTATTTGGAGAAATGTACTGCTCAGGGTTTTGGCCTTGGAGTGCTGGCTTTTACCACTTGGGGGAGTTTGGTAGTGACACTGTGGAGTTCCTGAAGAGATTTCGCAACTATATGGCTAGTCATGATGCAAACGTCACAGTGGGGGATTTCCTTTTCCATAGAATATGGGTTGTACTTCAAAAAGGGATTGGAGCTCAGCTTGTTGCCAGGCTCCCATCCAATTCTTGTAAGCTTCCTTCAGTTGATGATGATTAATAAAAGATGAATCATTTTCTTGTAAGATCCCTCCATATCCGCTTCTCATGTTGGTAAGGATATGGAGGGCTATCTTAGTGACTTTCAGTTCGGGGTGGGGGTCCCTTGTGGGGGTGAGTCCATTCTTCATGCGGTGAACAGGCTTCTTGAGGCTAAGAGGAACTCAACGACCACGTCCATTCTCTTGGTTGACTTCTCGAATGCTTTAAATCTTGTAAGCAGGTCTGCAATGATAGGAGAGGTAAGGAAACACTGCCCTTCTATCTCTAAGTGGGTAGAGTTTTGTTATGCGGCTCCTGCTAGACTATACTATATGGACAAGACCCTTTCGTCATCTCAGGGAGTACAACAGGGGGATCCCTTAGGTCTCATGTTATTTGCTTTGACTCTTCACCCTTTGATACATAGAATTGTAGAGTCGTGCTCTTTGGACCTTCAAGCATGGTATTTGGATGATGGGACCTTAGTTGGAGACACGTTGATGGTGGCCAAAGCCTTGGATATTATTCAGCAAGAGGGTGCTCCCTTTGGATTGCATCTTAATGTCTCCAAGACTGAACTGTTCTGGCCTATTGTTGATAGCAGAGGTTTAGTAAAGGGTGTTTTCCCACCTCGTATATGCCGTCCAGCAGAGGGAGTTAAGCTTTTGGGAGGACCGGTTAGCTTGAACCCCCAGTTTTGCAAGAATATGGTAGCTAGAAGAGTTCGTAAGACCACAGACCTAATCGATGCTATACAGAAGCTCAAAGATCCCCAAGGTGAGCTTTTATTATTGAGGAATTGTTTGGGCGTCTCGAGGTTATACTTTGCTATGCGGACAACTAAGCCCGAGTACTTGGGAGAGGCTCAGGGGATTTTTGATAATCACCTCAAACAGTTCCTTAGACATCTTGTTACGGGGGATGGGCCGGGATTTGGCCCCCTGCAACAAAGGCTCGCTAGACTTCCCATCAAGTGTGGGGGATTAGGGGTGTACACCATGGAGGATATTATGCAGTATGGCTTTTTGGCATCTTGCTTCCAGACAAGAGATCAGCATAAAAACATATTGAGGCAGTCTGGTGTGTCCGATTTGAATCCAAGTTTTGAGCATGCACTTGCCTTACACAAACAGGTATGTGGTATTGAGAGTTCTTCATTATGCATTGATGATATTGCCCCCCATTCTATGAGTTCTTTGGCAATCAAATATTTCGATGCAGTGAAGAAAGATCTACCTAATCGGTTTGCTATGACGGTACGGGATTCAGCCTTGTGACAGTGCAACAAGATCAAGCATGCGCAAGATTATTTGCTGGCCATTCCTATCGCCGGGCTTAATTAAAGACTTGGGTCTCGACATTTCAGAGCTATCTTGCGTTATAGGCTTGGGATCCCTTTTTTTGGGGAAGGAGACAGTTGCACCAATTGTGGTAGGGAGATGGATATTTTTGGGGACCATGCCTTGCATTGCTCAAGTGGCATTGGTCTCAAGTATAGACATGACCTGGTTCGTGATACCTTTGTCGATATTTGTTATCGTGCAGGTGTCTCAGCTAGGAAAGAGGTTGATTTGGGATTCCTCTCAGATAGCGGTTTAGCTTTGAGACCTGCAGATGTCTTGGTGTATAACTGGGATAATGGTCAGGATGTGTGTATGGATATCACAGTTGTTTCACCTTTTACAGGCGTTGGGGTGCGCGCCTTTGTTCCGGGCAAGGCTATTGAAGATACTGTCGTTCGCAAAAAGGACAAGTATCTAGAGAAGTGTACTGCTCAGGGGTTTGGTCTCGGTGTGTTGGCTTTTACTACTTTGGGAGAGTTGGGTAGTGACACTGTGGAGTTTCTGCAGAGATTGCGAAAGTATATGGCTAGTCATGATGCTAATGCTGTAGTGGGCGATTTTCTGTTTCATAGGATTGGTGTTGTACTTCAAAAAGGGATCGGAGCCCAGCTGGTTGCCAGGCTTCCATCTAAATCTTGCAATCCTGCTGATTCTGATTATGATTCAGATTAATAATATATGATTTCATTCAAAAAAAAAAAAAAAAAGGGCGGGAGAGAGGCAAAACAAGCCTCCCCCGCTACGATAACAACAAACTTAGAAAAAACTTCAATACTAAGCTTCTCGAGCAACAACACTGTGAGCCAAAGCACGCTCCCGGACAGTAAGGGCGTTAGACAGCGCATCTTCCATAATCCGAATCACCGTCTTACAATTTTGCTCGTCTAGAGCAGCAAATACCCACAAGACACGAAGGGACTCGAGAGAGACCCGCATGGCCCTAGGGACGCTCACACCAGCGCTCCGGAGTCTCTCAACCTCCATACTCATATCTGCAAAGTCATCAAAAGCCTGATTCGCCACGATGCCAAAATGAAGCTTAGAAACCTTTAAGGCGGCGAGCCCATTATTCAAAGATTGGATTTGAAAATTCACACTCATGATGAGCAACAGCAAGCTCATGAAGAGGGAATGGACAAAGTAAGTTTGCAAAGATAACGCAGAGATACACATAAACGCAAATTTATACTATGAAAGAGCACATTTATTTCACAACCACTAATTCACCAAAGCATTTAAAGCCATGACTTAAAAAAAAAAAAAAACTGAAACAAAGAAGGAAACAAAAGCATAAGTCCGAACAATGGACGAGTAGGATTAAAATAGGAGCGGAGCAAGTCTCTAAGGAAGGGAAGCCATCTCCTCTCGTTTCTTCTCCAAGAGTTTCTCCAAGGAAGCAATAACGGTCTAGGTCTGCTCTAGGCGATTAGCGACATCTGCAGATTTCCTAGCAACCTCGGCTGCCTCATGCAACAAAGCATCTTTCTCAGCTTGCTGAGACTCCTCGGTCATGCGAAGAGAAGAAAGTTTCGCCTCTAGCTCGGAAATCTCCAAAGGGAGTTGTGACTTGCGAGAATTCAACTCCAACTCGATGCTGTCTAGCTCCTCCTCGAGCCAAGAGATAAAAAACTGACACTGACGATCACTGCCAAGGGCGCTACGCCAGTTGCGTAGCTGACTTGGGGTAGGAACGCCGCCACGCAGAGCACGAACATCTCTTGTCACGCCCAACCCAATATGGGTATTGGCGACAAGGGCGTTCATCTCATGGAAAACCTTCTGGTTCGGAACGTGACCATGCTCCCGCATTATTTCTCGGTACAAGCTAGTGTTCGCAGGATGCACTGGAAAGTTGTACACATGGACGAACTTGTCATAACCATAAAGAATAAACTCCTTCAAGAGAGGCTCAAACATGGTAGCCTTCCCGACAAGAACATCCGCGTTAGCATCAGGGTGGGGACTCGGGGAACGGGGCAAGGAGGTCCTGTTGGAAGAATTTCCAGTCTCCGCGATCTTGTTAGTTTTGACACTCCGAGGTGCCGGTGTGACTCCTGAAGATGCACGTTTCCCCATAGGTTCCTGCTCGCGACTAAAAGACGGAGGAGCTGTAAAATAAAACAGACCAAAGCTCTATGTTTTTAGTTAAACGAGATGAGACAGAAATCGCTTGTAACGCAAAACAAAGTGTCGAAGAAAAGAAGGGAAAATGGCCCTATATATAGCCGAACAAAAAAGAAGCTAATAAAGAGGGCACGTGAGTGCCAGTGAAACTGACCGTTTAAAAGTGGGACCCGCGGGGTCAGCGAATGGTCAACATCAACTCTCCTAGCACGAGGAGATGGATCATCACCCCCGGCACCAAGATTACTCACGGATGGGGACTGAGACAGACGCAACATCAACCTTTGCCTCTTCACGGGAGAAGGAAGTGAAGTACTCCGTTGAATTTTCTGCAGGAAAACAGTAAATAAAGAATTAGGAGATTTTTTTTTTAGTACGTTCGAGTGGAGATACTCCCATACCTCACAAGGAGCTCCCGAAGCTCGAGCTGAAGAAGCAGGGCCTTCACCTGTGCCGGTTGACGAGGAACAGATGAGGGTTGTGCCTTTGTTGTTAGAATTTAGATTATACCTCTCAGCGTCTATAGAGTTTACCCTCACATGCGTGCCCAGAGGCGTGAAGGACGCGAGGATGCTCCCCTGTGACGGGGATAGGAGACAAGCCTAAGAACTCAGTCACGTAATGAAGCTCGTTCCGCCAATATGAATACCATTTGGAAGTAACCTGCTGCTTGCGACCGAGAAAGGGTACAGGGAGATCAAAGGGTATTTTTCTCCCAGTACGAACATCATCCCCAGGAGGGAACACAAAGCGATTATAGGTATTGCTCATAAAACTAGAGTCAGTGCGACGCACAGAAGAGACAGAGCAAACCCCCTGATCAAAACCAGTATGGCGAGCTACTCGGTCGACGCGACATATTTCTGGAGAGAATACACCATTATAGAAGCCAGGGAGGTATCCGCGAGAAATAACTAACACGTGCCCCCATTGGGCATCAGACAGCCCCGTGCGAGAATCTAGCCTATCGCCAGCTTTGCCAAAAGAGAAAGGATAATGATCAGGACCAGTCTTCTGCTCATCGAAGGGCCAGAAATGAAAACTACCATGTTTGTCCAAGAGCTTAGCCAGCTGCGCGTTTTCTGGTTTTAACCGAATTCCCTCGTACAGAGTTGTACGAGGATGCCATGTGGGATGTACATTAGGAGGGTCGCACCGACGAGACATAGGCCCCGGGACCTTGGTTTCAATACAATAGTCGGGGTAGTGCTCCCACAACCACATCTGAAGAAAGCTCGTGGGGAGGGCAGTTTCCACGGTATAGGTAGGATTATTGCAAAGACGCAAGTCCTTCACCAGAAGATCCATATGACGATAAAACCCGCCAAGGAACATGGGAGCAAGAGGGAAGGTGACACCTTTAGACATTGAGACGGCCATCCGGATTAGTTCTTCCTTTACAACATCTTTTGGCCCGTATTCAAAGATATCATGAGAAAGACAGTAAGCCAGAAAAGCAGCCAACTCCGCGCGATCGCCTAGACCATGAGAAGGAGGGATCACCAATACGTCGGGGAGGGGATCCTCCTTTTTCTTCTTTCCCCTTACCTTGGAATCCAACCGAGGCGCGAAATACTCTACCCAGCCGGTGTAGGTCGTTTTACCACGAGAGGAGCCGCTAGAAGAAGTAACACCATCGGGAGCTTTCGAGCGTGTTTCTTTCGCTGATTGGAAGCGCGAGAGACGAAAAGCAGTCTCCGCGCGTGCGTCCATCAGGGTTCTGAACAAAGCCTTATCCTCATCGTCAAACTCTAACACCTCAGGGTATGAATGATAAGCGTACAGGGGAAGGCCCGTCAGAGTGACAGCGTCTTCCAGGGTGGGGACTCCTTCCCCCCAAGCAAAGAAGAAAGTATGATACTGCTTTATCCAACGGAGTGCCAATTTGCTTAAGTCCCCAGGTGCTCAGTATATTTTCCTATGCCGAGAAAAATCAAGAGCTCGCGTAATGCCCAACTCTTCAAATCTCTGACGATGGTGACTCTTAGAAAACATATGATCAAGCCAATAAGGCCACTCTGAGCAAGGCTCTACTAAAGATGAGAACTCTATCATAGGTAGAACGAAGTCCCCTCGTTCTACCACGAGACGAGGGATCTGGACCAGAGGAAGATCAGCAGGAGTCTTATCTTCGCTCCAGATGAGCCAGTCGCTACTACGGGTCACGATGAAGCCTTGGGAGTCTGGAGTAAGGCACCAAGTGGACATTTCGTCATGGATACGGGGGTCATCCGGAAGGAGAGACCTACCCTCCGCCGAAGGGTCAGACAGCCTTTAGGTAGGCTTTTCCCTCGCCCCCGTCCATGGTGAAGGGCGTTTATGGGGTCACGGGCGACTTCCTCATCGTTCATTATGCCTTTGTGGAGTGATGAGGGACGTAAGAAACTTGGAAGAAGAAAAGACAATCCCAAAGGACCGAATTTATACAAGAGGACGAAGGGCAGTCAAGGGTCAGAATAATCGTGCAACAGTCCAAGGAGACACACCACTAACTAGGACCCACCCCTGACACAGACCAGAGGTGGGGACTAGAAGAGGGAGGGTGAATGGAACTAGAATTGAATCAGGAAAAACAGGCAGTATATACAGAGGATTAGCTGCTAGAGGCTCATGAGGCCAAGACTTTTTGTTGACTTTCAAAACCGGTGGAAATTGGAGGATCAGGGGTCTTCACGAAGACGTCCCAAGACAAGCTGACAAGGGAAACAAAGCTACAAGGCCCCGACGCCAAGGTAAAGAGAGAGGAAATAAGGACCAAGTAGGCTTGGCACCAAAAGAAAGAAATTCAAAGTGAAGCAAGAGAAACATATGACTTTTCAATATAGGCAAGCACTATATTCAAAAGCTAGGGGAATTTATGTAGATACCCTAAAAATGGGCGGGAGACCACATGAAGGGTCTAACGCCAGAGAAGTAGAAAGAGAAGAGAAAGAGAAGAGGGAGAGGAAGAAAGAGGTGGCGGGGAGCAAGCCCAACGCCAAGGAAGAAGAAGAGGAGAGAGAGAGAGAGAAGAGGGTGGGGAGATAATATGCTCCCGACGCCAAAAGCAAGAAAGAGGAGAAGCAAGAGGAGGAGGAAATGACGGGGAGCCAACATGTTCCCGACGCCAGGAGAGAGAAAGAGAAGAAGCAAGAGGAGGAGGAGATGGCAGGGAGCCAACATGCTCCCAACGCCAAGAGAGAGAGGGAGAAGAATCAAGAGGGGGAAGTGAGGGTGAAGATCCAACATGCTCCAAACGCCAGGAGAGAGAGAGGAGGTAGAGAGTCTTGCAGGTTGGCACCACAGAGAAGAAGAGGCAAGAAGGAATATTCGGGAACACACGTGCAGGAGGAAGCATGTGTCAGGTCTGCCCTCCTGAAATAGAAGGGTGTCAGGTAGCAGTTGGTCCAAGAGTCAGTACGTGTACGAGTGTCAGGAGAGATCAGAAGAGAGGGAGAGTTTGTCCAACACGTGTCTGTATCTTAACGAGACTATGTTTCTATAAATAGTCCTGCTCTTTTTCTGATTTCCTCAGAGTTGTTTTAGTATGGGAAGTTTATGTATTACTTTCTAGAGCAGAGTGTCTGTACCTTATTTGACTTTTATATCTTGAATAAAACGCGCAGTTCGAGATATTCTAGTTTTCTCTGGTATTTACATATGGCGACTTCACGTGGCTCATGCTTCTAGAGATAAGACGGTAACTTCCCGATTTACATATGGATATCACGAATAACACCTAAAACAACATTCAAAGCCGAGACTAACATGTTCATCTTGTAACACTTTGTCTGACTCGGAATATGCCCATGATCCTCTACGATGCCCCTATACAATGATGCGTCAAAGGAACGAACCGGGAAACCATACACATACGTATACTCATCAGGACCATATAAAT
>JAJJMA010177284.1:0-23738 GCA_023529015.1 Papaver nudicaule
TCCGCGCGGCGAGCGTGCAGCTCGCGGAACTCAATCCGTATCCGTGGGGCTTCGATCCGTTCGACGATCTCGCGGCCATCGACTACGGCGACTGCTGGTTCGATGCGCACAACCCGCTGTCGATCAAGCCCGCGATCGTCGAGCATGCGCGCACGATCCTGCGCTCGGGCGCGAAGATGCTGACGCTCGGCGGCGACCACTACATTACGTATCCGCTGCTGGTCGCGCACGCGGAGCGCTACGGCAAGCCGCTGTCGCTGATCCATTTCGACGCGCACTGCGATACGTGGGCGGACGACGATCCGGACAGCCTCAATCACGGCACGATGTTCTACAAGGCCGTGAAGGAAGGGCTGATCGATCCCGCGACGTCGGTGCAGGTCGGCATCCGCACGTGGAACGACGATTTTCTCGGGATCGAGCGGCTCGACGCCGCGTGGGTGCACGACCACGGTTCGCGTGCGGCGGTCGAACGGATCGTCGACATCGTCGGCGCGCGGCCCGCGTACCTGACGTTCGACATCGACTGTCTCGATCCGGCGTTCGCGCCCGGCACGGGCACGCCGGTCGCGGGCGGGCTGTCGTCCGCGCAGGCGCTGGCGATCGTGCGTGCGCTCGGGGCGGTGAATCTGGTTGGTGCGGATGTTGTCGAGGTGGCGCCTGCTTACGATCATGCGGACATTACGGCGATCGCGGCTGCGCATGTTGCGTGCGATCTGCTGTGTCTGTGGCGGCAGAAGAAGGTGGCGGGCGCGCCACGGTGAGCCGGGCGGGTGCATGCCGCCAACGATGCGCAGCCGATCGACTCCGCCGGGTACGCCCGATCGCCCGGCGGTTCATGGTGCCACGACAAGCGCCGTGTGCATGCCTGCTTCATAGTGTCCGGGCTTGTTGCAGATCAGCACATAGCGTCCGGGCCCGAGCTTGACCGTCATGCGCTTGCGCTGGCCCGGCGCGAGGCCTTCGACTTCGCCGATCTTCGTCATCCTGCGTTCCAGTACCCGCCCTTTGCTGACAGGCAACGCGCTATCGGCGAGGTCCGTCCTCAGTACGACGAGTTCGTGCTCCATGGCGTTGTTCGCGGCATTCGTTACGTCCAGCGTAATGCGGCCCGCCTTCGCGTCGTGCGGTTCGAGCCGGATCGAGTCCGACAGCAGCGTCGCCTTGATGGATTGCTCCGCCAGGCTGTCGCGCGATGTCATTCCGAGCGCGGCGATGCCGACCAGGATGACCACTCTGCAAGTAACACGCATGTCTTCCTCCTGTATCGAAAAGTTGCGCCTGCCGAATACGAGCCATTGCCGTGTGCGCGGTGCACCTGCGCGAGCAACCGCATGAACTCTTCCTGCGGCGGGCGGTGTGTGCAAAGAACGTTTGCCGGGGGCGGTTTATTCCCTGGGCAACTCGCTTCGACATCGCGCATGCGTCACGGTCGGTGTTGTCAGGCGAACGCTTCGATCACTGTTTTTTTCGTCTGGCGCATTGGAATAAAGCAGCCGGCTGATCCGTTTATTTTCGATTCGAGCCAACGCTTCCGAGGCCGCTGGAGGCCGATTCTGGCGGGTGCGGCGCCGGCAATCCGCGGCCGCGATTGCCGGATCGAACGGTCATCCGAATTGCACCAAGCGTCATTCAAGATAAACTGTCCGCCTCATTATTGAACCGGGATATCGTCAATGTTGATCCGCGTTGCGACGTTCGCAGATGCCATTCCGCTTGCCGAGTTGAAGCGCGACACGTTTCGCGAAACCTTTCTTCATGATGGGTTCGGCATCGACTACCCGCCGAGCGACCTTGCCGCGCACGAAGCCGAAAGTTACTCGGTGGAAACGGTCGCCCGCCAGCTCGACGATCCCGCGCATCGAACGTGGGTAGTCGAAAGCGACGACGGCCGACTGGTCGGTTACGCGCACGTCGGGCCGTGCAAGCTGCCTCACCCGGAAGTCGCCGACGATTCGGGGGAGATTCAACAAATCTACCTGCGGCGGAGTACTCAGGGAACCGGCGTCGGGCGGGCGTTGTTTGACTCCGCGCTTGATTATCTGGCGGTGGCGTATCCCGGCCCGATATGGCTCGGTGTGTGGTCCGGCAACGCGAAGGCCATCGACTTTTACGAGAAGGCGGGCTTCAAGCGTGTCGGGACGTACGATTTCAAGGTCGGCGACGCGACCGATCTGGAATACATCTATCGTCGCTGACATGTATCGACGCCGCCGGTCGGGCATACCAGCGGAACATGACTGCGTCGCCTACTCGCAAGCAAAGCTCAACGCCATTGCCCGACGGCTCAACGAACGTCCACGCAAGACACTAAACTTCGATACACCGGCTGAACGATTCCATCAAGCTGTTGCATCGACCGGTTGAATCCGCCGTGGCTGCCGGGGTTTCGTGGTATTCGGGCAGAACGAAAAAAAAGCCGATGGGCTGGGTGCCCGTCGGCCTTTCTCGAATGAGTGCGCGCTGCGGCGCGCGTTACTTCGCCGCGAGTGCGCTCGCCACGCGTTTATCGCTCCACGCGTTGTCGGCCACGCTCAGCTTCTGCGGAATCAGCTTCGCCGCATAAAACGCGTCGGCGACACCCTGCTGAACCGCGACGATCTTCTCGTCGACCGGCACCGCGCCGAACGGCACGCGCTTGATCCAGGTCTCGACGAGCGCGAGCGGCAGCCCGACCTTCGGCGCGATCAGCGCGGCGGTCTCGGCCGGATGCCCGTTGACCCACAGGCCCGTTTCGCGCGCCTGCTTCAGGATCGCGCCGACCACGTCGGCATGCTGCTCCGCGAAATCGCGCGTCGCCTCGTAGAAGTTGTTCGCCGGCGTGAGGCCCGCGTAGTCGGACAGCGTGCGGATCTTCAGCGAATTCTGCGCGGCAGCGTAGTACGGATCCCAGACGGCCCACGCGTCGACGTTGCCGCTTTCGAACGCGGCGCGCGCGTCGGCGGGCGGCAGGTACACGGGGCGGATCTCGTCATAGCGCACGCCGGCCTTCTTCAGTGCCTCCAGCAGCAGGTAGTTCGCGCTCGAGCCTTTCTGCAGCGCGACCTTCTTGCCGCGCAACTCGGCGAGCGAGCGGATCGGCGAATCGGCCTTCACGAACACGGCTTCGTTGTGCGGCGACGGCGGTTCCGCGCCGACGTACACGAAACGCACGCCGGCCGCCTGCGCGAACACCGGCGGCGGCGCGCCCGTATAGCCGAAGTCGATGCTGTTCGCGTTCAGCGCTTCGAGCAGTTGCGGGCCGGCCGGGAATTCGAACCACTGCACGCCATAGCCGAGCGGCTTGAGGCGCGCTTCGAGCGAGCCTTGTGCCTTGATGACCGACAGCAGGCCGGCCTTTTGATAGCCGATGCGCACGACCTTGTCGGCGCCGCCCTGCGCGAAGGCCGACGTGGCGGCGACGGCGACGAGCGCCGTCGCGGCGGTGCGGGTGATCCAGCGGGTGAAACGAATCATCGAACGGACTCCATGCGAAACGTCTTCGGGGAGCGGCGTGCGCCGCTCGGTTGGAAGAATCGTCGCATGGGCGATCGCGCCCGCAAACGAAGCATTGCCGATATCAATATGACGGCGGCGGCGCTATGCTTTGTCACCGTCGTCTTGCGTATCGGGTGTGCCGGACTGGCGCGCGGCCTCGTCGTCGCTGAGCTTCTTGTCGAGGATCGTCGCGACACGGCCGCCGAGATACGCGCTCGCCGCGGTTTCGAGTGCGCGGTTCGTCTCGCCTTCGACGAACACGGCCGCGAGCGGGCGCAGGCGCCAGATCGCGTCGACCAGTTCGGGCACATCGGTGGCCGGCGGCAGCGTGCCGGCGTCGTAGCGGTCGAGCCGCTTCACGACGAGATCGACGAGTAGCCGCGCGATCGCATCGAAGTGCGGCCGCGCGAGGCTGATCACGTCGAGCAGCTCGCGCGGCGGGATCCCTTCCTTCGTCATCGCGGCGGCGGCCTCGAGCAGCGCGGGACTCTTCGCGACGAACGACAGGCCGCGCCGTTCGAGCAGGCCGAGCTCGGTCACGCGCGAAAGCTGCGTGGTCGCCTGCGGGCCGAACATCTGTGCGAGCGCGGCGAGCGAATAGGTTTTCGGCAGTTCGTGCGACCAGCGGCCGCCGATCGCGTTTTCGAGGCCGAGGATCGAACGCAGGTCGTGGCCTTCGTCGATCGCCTTGATCAGGTCCTGGATGTTCGACAGCGTGTAGCCGCGCGCGAGCAGGTGGTTGATCAGCTTCAGGCGCGCGACGTGCGTGTCGTCGTAGATGCCGACGCGCCCGCGCTTCTCGGGCGGCGCGAGCAGGCCGCGATCCTGGTACGCGCGGACGTTGCGCACGGTCGTGTCGGACACGCGCGCCAGTTCGTCGACCGTGTACTCGTTGCGGGAATCCGCCGCGGCCTCGTCGGGAGTGGAATGAGTCTGTTTTGACATGCGGCCATTCTAGCGCGACGCAGCGGGCTCGGGCGAGGCGGGGAGCGTACGCGCACCATCGCCGAGCGGCCGCTGCAGCAGCGCCGTGTCGATCCAGCGGCCGTGCTTGAAGCCGGCCGCTTTCAGCAGGCCGGCCGGCTCGAAGCCGAACGCCCGATGCAGCGACGTCGAGCCGCCGGTGCCGCCGTCGGCGATCACCGCGATCATCTGCCGCCACGGGCCGGCCTCGCAGCGCGCGATCAGCGCCGCGAGCAGTGCGCGGCCGATTCCGCGCCCGCGCTGCGCATCGTCGATGTAGATCGAATCCTCGATCGTGAAGCGGTATGCGCTGCGCGTGCGGTAAGGCGTTGCGTACGCGTAGCCGGCCACGCGGCCGTCGCATTCGGCGACGAGATACGGCAGCCCGTGGCGCAGTACCGCGTCGCGGCGCGCGCGCAGCTCGGCGGCGTCGGGCGGCGTTTCCTCGAACGACGCGACGCTGTGGCGGACGTGGTGCGCATAGATCGCGTGGATGGCGGCGAGATCGGCGTCGATCGCGTCGCGGACGGTGCAGGCGGCTGGCGTGGCGGACATGGTGACGGGGCGGCAGGGCAGCGATGCGGGCAAACCACTACTATGCGGGCGATTGCCCGACGCGTAAAGCAGCGGGCGCGTCCGGTGCTGCGGCGTTCAGTTCGGCGGCCGGTTCTTCTGCGTGTCGCGCGGCAACTCGTCGAAGCGGGCGTAGTAGTACGCCGAAAAGCGGCCGAGGTGCCCGAAACCGAACGTCAGCGCCGTATCGGTGATGCTGGTCATCGGGTCGGTCAGCAACTGCACGCGCGCGGCGTCCAGCCGGATGTTGCGCAGCAGCTCCATCGGGGTCGCGCCGTGATAGCGCCGACACAGCACGTTCAGCGTTCGCAGGCTGACGCCGGCCGCCCGGGCGAGATCCTCGAGCGAGATCGGCGCGCAGAGCCGCGCGTGGATGAATTCGTGCAGCGCATCCATCTGCCGGATGCCGCCGCGCGTGCCGGCGTTCGCCGGCGCGCCGTGCGCTTGTGGCGCCGGGCGGGCCGGCGCGGCGGCGAGCGACGGCGGGCAATGCACGAGCAGGAAGAGCGCGAGGCTTCGTTCGAAGTGGTCGCGCCATTCGGCCCGGATGGCGCCGTCGTCGGCAACGGCGAGCACGTTCAGCAGCGACTGCGCGATCAGATCCCATTGCGACGCAAGCGCCGTCGGCAACAGGAATCCCGGTGCGAGGCCGGGCGCCGCGTCGTCGGGCCGGCGGCCGCAGACCGCACGCATCAGCGAATCGGGCACCTTGACGATCAGTTGCCGGGTGCCGGACCGCCAGCGGAGGCGGACGCGCGACGTCGGCGCCAGCACGGCGGTGCGCCCTTCGGACACGCTCATCACGTGTCCGTCGCACTCGATTTCGGCGTCGCCCGCCAGCGACGTGTGGACGAGCGAAAAGCCGTCGAACGGGCGCGGGGCGACCTCGACTTCGGCGCCGTACTGCAGCGCGTAGACGCTCAGCTGATTCAGTTGCCCCTTGAAAAGCGCCGCGTCGGGTACACCCTGTTTCCAGCGCAGCGCATGCTCGGCCAGCTCCAGCGAGACCTGCTCGTGCGCATCCATGCGCAATCCGGATCGGAACACGCAATTCCGATACAGCGCGGACAGCACTTCCGTATTCGGGGTGAGGGGCATGGGGCGTCTCCTGTGTGGCGATTTTTTCGTGCAGCGCAACCGGCTGGCCGCGGATGCGCGTCGTGCCACATCGGTTTCTCTTGTGAGCGAGATATCCTGAAAGGATGATATTGATCTTCGTCAGGCTTGTCGAAAGTTTCGCAAGAATCGGATAGTCACACCCCCGCCGGGGAAAAATCCGGATAGCGCGCGGCGCGCGGCACGAGAAAAAGCGGATTGAATTCGCGAGCGACGTGCAAATTCCGGATAGTGGGATTCATTGTGGCTTCCTACACTGCGCCGGCATCCGGACGGAAAGCGACGCATCTCACGACGATATTTCGTACAGCTACTAAAACGATGGGCTGAACGATCGTATTACTTCGAACGCGTGTGATGCGACGGTTACCGCCGGGCCTGAATCCCCTCTGGAAAAAGGAACGACATTCCATGCGTCAAATCAACCTGCAGGCGCTCTCCGACGATGCGCGGCTGGGCCCGTTGCACGGCGTCGTGCTGTTCTGGTGCGCGCTGATCATCGTGTTCGACGGTTACGACCTCGCCGTGGCCGGCATCGCGCTGCCGGCGATCATGAACGAGATGGGCGTCAATCCGGCGCAGGCCGGTTTCATGGTCAGCTCGGCGCTGTTCGGCATGATGTTCGGCAACATCGTGTTCGGGACCGTCGCCGAGCGGATCGGGCGCCGCTGGGCCATCGCGATCTGCCTGACGTTGTTCAGCGTCTTTACCGCGGCGGCCGGGCTGGCGCCGACGCCGGCGCTGTTCGGCGCGGCCCGCTTCCTGGCGGGCATCGGCATCGGCGGCGTGATGCCGAACGTGATCGCCCACATGACCGAGTACGCGCCGCGCCGCATGCGCAGCACGCTGGTGACGCTGATGTTCAGCGGCTATTCCGCCGGCGGCATGCTGGCGGCCGTCATGGGCAAGGGGATGATCGAGGCGTACGGTTGGCAGTCCGTGTTCGTCGCGGCGGCTGCGCCGGTGCTGCTCGTCCCGCTGCTCGCGAAATGGATGCCGGAATCGCTGCCGTTCCTGATCCGGCGCGGCAGGACCGACGAGCTCGCGCGTATCGCGCGCCGGCTCGATCCGACGTACCGGCCCGAACCGGGCGATTGTTATGTGGTCCCGCGCGAGGCCGGGGCCGGCAGCGCGCCGGTTCGCCAGTTGTTCGACGACGGTCGCGGATTGAGCACGGTCATGTTCTGGATTGCCTGCTTCATGTGCCTGTTCATGGTGTATGCGCTCAGCTCGTGGCTGACGAGGCTGATGGCGAGCGCTGGCTACAGCCTCGGCTCCGCGCTGACGTTCGTGCTGGTGCTGAACGCCGGCGCGATGGTCGGCGCGATCGGCGGCGGCTGGCTGGCCGATCGCTTTCCGGTCAAGACGGTGCTCGTGTCGATGTATCTGCTCGCCGCAGTGTCGATCACGCTGCTCGGCTACCCGATGCCGATCGCGCTGCTGTTCGTGCTGGTCGGCGTCGCGGGCGCTTCGACGATCGGCACGCAGATCGTCAATTGCGCGTATGCGGGGCAGTTCTACCCGATGGCGATCCGCTCGACCGGCATCGGCTGGACGTTGGGCGTGGGTCGCAGCGGCGCGATCCTGGCGCCGATCGTCATCGGTTTGCTGGTCGGCATCGATCTGCCGCTACACCAGAACTTCATGGCGATCGGCCTGCCCGCGCTGGCGGCGGCCGTCGCGGTCGGCCTGATCGATCATCGGCGCTCGGCGTCGCATCGCGGCCGTCCGGCTTCCACACGCGAGCAGCAGGTGGCGCATGTCGAACAGTCCTGAGCGGCGCATCGGCGGGGTGCGGATGCAAGGCCGGCGGCCGATCGCGCGCGGCAACGCGCTGTCGTTCGTCGCATGGAAGGGCGCAGTCATGCATATCGATTCGGGGGCGATCAAGGCGATGGTGAAGGGGCGTGCGCTCGCGTGGGCGTTGACGGCGACATCGGGCATGGCGCATGCGCAAGACGGCGTGACGCTGTATGGCATCGTCGATACCGGTATTTCGTACTACAACCATGCGGCGAAGGGCGGGGCTGCGGTGGGGATGCCGCACCTGACCGGCGAAGTACCGTCGCGGTGGGGCGTGAGGGGTGCCGAAGACCTGGGCGGTGGCTATCGCGTGTTCTTCGTGCTGGAAAACGGCTTCCAGCCCGGCACGGGCGGGTTCAATTACGGCGGGCGGCTGTTCGGCCGGCAGGCGAACGTGGGGCTGAGCAGTGATGTCGGAACGCTCACGCTCGGCAGGCAAATGAACATGACGGCCTATGCGCTTGCCAACGCCGACGTGATCGGGCCGTCCATTCATTCGCCGAGCAGCTTCGACGCGTATCTGCCGAATGCGCGCAGCGACAACGCGATCGGCTATCTGGGCAAGTTCCGCGGGCTCACGATCGGCGGCACCTACAGCTTCGGCCGCGACGCCGCCGGGCCGGCCGGGCCCTCGGCCACCGGCTGCGCGGGGCAGGTGCCGGGCAATCGGCTCGCGTGCCGGCAATATACGGCACTGATCGCATACGACACGACGCGCTTCGGCGTTGCGGCGTCCTACGACGTGAAGCGCGGCGGGGCGGGCGCAGCGCCGCCGCTCGACAGCAGCGCCCATACGAGCACGCACAGCGTCGTCGACGGCTACGCGACGATCGAGCGTGCGAAGCTCGGCGCGGGATGGATCCGGAACAACGTCGCGGCGGCCACCCATTTGCAGACCGACATTTTTTTCGCAGGCGTTACCTATACGCTGACGCCGGCGGTGTCGTTCGACGCGCAAGGCACGCGCTATCTGCAACGCGGGCCCGTGCGCAACGCGAACGCGACGCTGCTGGTCGGGCGCGCTAACCATCAGTTGTCCAAGCGGACGCGCGTCTACACGTCGGTCGGCTACATGCTGAACAGCGCGACGGCCGCCAAGGCGGTCGCCGCCGGCGGAACGGTCGGCATGGGGCAAAACCAGCTGGGGATCATGGCCGGGCTGCAGCAGCGGTTCTGACCGGGGCGGGGCGTCAGAGCCGGCCGTCCGCTGCGCGAACCGCGTCGGCGATCGCGTCGGCGACGCGCTGCACGCGCGGCGAGCGGCGCACGTCCGGGTGGACGACGAGCCAGATCTCGCGCTCGATGTCGCAACGCGGCGCCGCCGTCAGTTCGACGAGCGGCGCACCGGCGTGCGCGGCAGGGTCGTCGACAAGAAATCTCGGCAGCAACGCGACGCCGGCCCCCGCCGCGCACGCGCGATGCTGCGCGGCGAGGTCGTTCGTGACGAACGCGAAACGGCGCCCGGCCGCGAAGCGTTCGAGCCACTGCTGCTGCGGCGTCTGCGCGAGTGCGTCGTCGTAGCCGACGAACGGCCAGGTGTCGGGCGGCGTGTCCGCCCATTCCGGCGACGCGCACAGCGCGAAGCGCATCGTGCCGAGCCGGCGCGCGGCGAGCCCCGGTTCGCTTGGCCGCGACAGCCGCACCGCGAGATCGGCTTCGCGCGCGTACAGGTTTGCCGCATGCATCTCGCCCATCAGGTCGATCCGCAGCGCCGGCCACGCGTGCTGCGCGCGGGCGAGCCGCGGCGCGAGGAAATGGCTGGCGAACACCGGCGACGCCGACACGCGCACGACGCCGTCGAGCGCTGCCGCGCCCTGCGCGGCGCGCGCGAACGCATGGGCGTCGGCTTCGAGGCGCACGGCGTGCTCGGCGAGGTGCAGCCCTTCGTCGGTCGGCGGCCAGCCGCGCGGCAGCCGGTCGAACAGCCGGATGCCGAGCGCGGACTCGAGCGCGTCGATGCGCCGCGCGACCGTCGAATGCTGGACCTGCAGCGCGCGTGCGGCGGCCGACAGGCTGCCGCCGCGCATCACCGCGAGGAAGGTGCGGATGTCGTCCCAGCTCATCGGCGGCGCGGACGCGGGAACGGGAGCCTGATCGGTCGAATTTTGCACAGTAGATGGGCAATTAACAGGAATTCCGCTCGATTATGCACGATGGGATGATCGTGTCACTTCATTCGATTGCGAGGAACGTCATGACCCAAACTGCCACTGCCATCCGGATCGGGATCGACCGCTACGGCGACGCCGGCGTGCTGCGCCGCGTCGATGCGCCCGTCGCGCCGCCCGGCGCCGGCGAGGTGCGGATTCGCCAGACCGCCGTCGGCGTGAATTTCGTCGACATCTATTTCAGGTCGGGCGCGCACGCATTGCCCGCGCTGCCGGACGCGCTCGGCGTCGAGGCGGCCGGCGTGATCGACGCGGTCGGGCCCGGCGTGACGGATCTCGTGCCGGGCCAGCGCGTCGCGTATGCGGGCATGCCGACCGGCAGTTATGCGAGCCTGCGCACGATGCCGGCCGCGCGCGTGCTGCCGATACCCGACGGCCTGAGCGACGACGCGGTCGCCGCCGGGCTGCTGAAAGGGATCACCGTCTACATGCTGCTGCACCGCGTCCGGCAGGTCGGCGCCGGCGACACGGTGCTCGTGCATGCGGCGGCCGGCGGCGTCGGGCTGCTTGCGACGCAGTGGGCACGCGCGCTCGGCGCGCGGGTGATCGGCACGGTCGGGTCGGCCGCAAAAGCCGCGCTCGTGCGCATGCATGGCGCCGACGCGGTCGTCGATTATCGCGAGGAGGATTTCGTTGCGGCCGCGCGCGCATTCGGCGGCGGCGCGGGTGTCGATTATGCGATCGACGGGATCGGCGGCGACGTGCTGACGCGCACGCTCGGCGCGATCCGGCCGTTCGGGATGGTCGCGAGCATCGGGCAGGTGGCCGCGATCGGTGCGCGGCAGACATTCGACCTCGACGAACTGGGGCCGGCCCGTTCGATTGCGCTCGCGCGGCCGAGCGTGCTCGGTTTCATCGCGCGCGACGTGGCCGGATATCGGGAAGCCGCACGCGCGACGCTCGAACGGCTGGCGGGCGGGATGCACGTCGAGATCGGCGCGCGGCTGCCGCTCGAACAGGCGGCCGACGCGCACCGGCTGCTGGAGTCGCGGGCAACGACGGGTGCGGTCGTGCTGGTGCCGTAACGGCGGACTGCTGCGGATGGATCGCGACGCGGGTTAAAGGCCGCGGCGCGGCGCGCTTCGGGTGTCGGTTGCGGCGCGGCTCGCATGCCGGTCAGTTGTGCTTGCGCAGCGGTGCATCCTCGACGAACCACGCGAGCACGAATGCGATCGCGACCACGGTCGCCGCCGCCAGATACACGACGTGCAGCGAGCCCGCGAACGCATGCAGGTACGCGTCGCGCACGGCATCCGGCAATTGGTGCACGGCGCCCGGGCCGAGCGCGGGCGGCAGCTCGGTGCCGGCCGGCAGCGCCTGCAGCATCCGCGCCTGCAGCCCGTGCGAGAACAGCGCGCCGAACGCCGCGACGCCGATCGAGCTGCCGATCGAGCGGAACAGCGTCGCGCCCGAGGTCGCGACACCCATGTGCCGGAACTCGACCGTGTTCTGCACCGCGAGCGTGAGCACGGGCATCACCATCCCGAGGCCGATCCCGAGCAGCGCCATGTAGGCATACATCGTATGCAGCGGCGTATCGAGCGACAGCGTCGACAGCAGCGCCAGCGCGATCCCGCCGATCAGCGTGCCCGCGATCGGAAACATCCGGTACGAGTCGAGCCGCGAGATCAGCCGGCCGCTGATGACCGACATCGCGAGCATCCCACCCATCATCGGCAGCAACTGCATCCCGGCCTGCGACGGCGTCGAGCCCTTCACGACCTGCAGATAGAGCGGAATGAACGTGACCGAGCCGAACAGCGCGGTGCCGACCACGAAGCCGATCAGGCTGACCAGCACGAAGGTGCGATGGCGGAACAGTTCGAGCGGGATGATCGGCTCGGTCGCGAGGCGTTCTTCATAGATGAAGCCGCCGATCGCGACGAGGCCGAGCACGAGCGTCATCCACAGTTGCGGCGATGTCCACGGCAGCAGCGAGCCGCCTTCGCTCGTGAACAGGATCACGCAGGTGAGGGCCGTCGCGAGGAACGCGGCGCCCATGTAGTCGATCCGGTGCTTCACGTGCGCGGCGTGCGGCCGGAACGCGATGCCGATCACCGCGAGCGCGAGCAAGCCGAGCGGCAGGTTGATCGTGAAGATCCAGCGCCACGACAGGTGCTCGACGAGAAAACCGCCGAGCAGCGGGCCGATGATCGTCGCGAGGCCGTAGACGCCGCCGAACATCCCCTGGTAGCGCGCCCGGCGATCGGGCGGGACCAGATCGCCGATCGCGGCCATCGTGACGACCATCAGGCCGCCGCCGCCGAGCCCCTGCAGCGCGCGCAGCACGATCAGTTGCGTCATGTCCTGCGCGACGCCGCACAGCGCGGAGCCGACGAGAAACAGCACGATCGCGGCCTGCAGCACGATCTTGCGGCCGTACAGGTCGCCGAGCTTGCCGTACAGCGGCAGCACGACGGTGGACGACAGCAGGTACGCGGTGACGACCCACGACAACTGGTCGAGCCCGCCGAGCTCGCCGACGATCGTCGGCAGCGCGGTCGACACGATCGTCTGGTCGAGCGCGGACAGCAGCATGACGAGCAGCAGCGCGGCGACGATCAGCCCGGTCGGCGCATCGCGGCGGACCGTTTCGGCGGCCGGCGGAGTAAGGAGGGTGTCGGTTGTCATCGAGATGTCTGCCATGGCAGGGAATTGGTTCGAAATATAGCGACCAGTGATTGACTAGTCAATTTCTGCCCAGCCTCGATATGTTGCAACCGTAACAGGAGATTGCCGGCGCGAAAAATTGACCGGGATCAGGGAGAAAGGGGGCTGGACTCAAGTTTTCTGCAGGCAATCCGTAATCCAGAGTGCTGCGGACCGATTGCCGCGGCACCTTTTATCGATCCCGTGCCGTCATGAACCTGAACGCCCTGTTTTCCCGTTTCTCGATCCGTACGCGGATCTTCTCCACGCTCGGTCTCGTCGCCGCGCTGCTCGTCGTGTCGGGGCTGATCGGCCTCGCCGGCATGCAGAGCTCGAACCGCGCGCTCGACGAGGCCTATACGCAGCAACTGGCTGCGAAGACCGCGCTGTCCGCGGCGAGCCTGAACCTGACGATCGTGCGTACGACGCTCGACCGCGCGCTGCTGCATCCGGAAGCGCCGGAAGTGCCCGATCTCGTCAAGAAGGCCGAGAACTATCTCGCGAAGGCCGACACCGCGTGGCGCAGCTACGCGACGATGCCGCACGACGGCGACGAAGGCCCGCTCGCGAGTCGTCTCGACGTCGCGCGCCAGGCGCTGATCGGCCAGGCGCTGAAGCCGCTGATCGACGCGATCCGCGACGGCCGGCGCGACGAGGCCGACCGCTTGCTGATGTCGGTCGCGCCGCCGCTGTCGGTCGCGCTCACGCAGGCGACCGATGCGCTCGATTCGTACCAGGCGGCGCGCGGCAAGGATGTCTACGACACCGCGCAGACCTATTACGGCTGGATGCGCGCAGGCGCGATCACGGGCATCGCGTTCGGCCTGGCCGCATGCCTCGGCTGTGCGATCGGCCTGCATTACGCGATCACGCAGCCCGTGAACCGGCTGCTGTCGCATTTCCGCCGCCTGTCGGACGGCGACCTGACGTCGGAAGTGCGCTGGTCGTCGCGCGACGAGATGGCCGAGCTGGTCAAGGGCGTGACGGGCATGCAGCGCAGCCTCGCGGACACGGTGCGCCAGGTCAGCCAGGGTTCCGAAGCGATCTCGACGGCGACGCACCAGATCGCGGCCGGCAACACCGACCTGTCGCAGCGCACCGAGGAACAGGCGTCCGCGCTGCAGGAGACGGCCGCGAGCATGGAGCAACTGACGGCGACCGTGAAGCAGAACGCCGATCATGCGCTCGAGGCGCAGGCCTGCGCGGACAGCGCGAGCGAGATCGCGACGCGCGGCGCGACGGTGGTCGGCGAGGTGATCGGCACGATGAACGAGATCGACCACAGCTCGCAGAAGGTCGCCGACATCATCGGCACGATCGAGGGGATCGCGTTCCAGACCAACATCCTTGCGCTGAACGCGGCGGTCGAAGCCGCGCGCGCGGGCGAGCAGGGCCGCGGCTTCGCGGTGGTCGCGGGCGAGGTGCGCACGCTTGCGCAACGTTCGGCGTCCGCGGCGAAGGAAATCCGCACGCTGATCGGCGAATCGGTCGAGCGCGTCGCGAACGGCTCGCGGCTCGTCGGCGTGGCCGGCACGACGATGCAGGACATCCAGCAGGCGATCGGGCGCGTGACGGGGATCATGACGGAGATCGCGGCCGCATCGAGCGAGCAGCGCGACGGGATCGAGCAGGTGAATCGCGCGGTGTCGCAGATGGACCAGGTGTCGCAGCAGAATGCGGCGCTTGTCGAGCAGGCTGCGGCGGCTGCCGCGTCGCTGGAGGAGCAGGCGGACGGGTTGCGTCGCGCGGTGGGGGCGTTCCGGGTGGTGTGAGCGACGGCGGGCGGTGACTGGGCGGGCGCCTGCCTGCCGACCGCCCGCTGTGTCAGACGGTCATGAGCTGCGCGGCCGCGCGTGACGACGCGACCATCAACAGCTTCATCGTCGCGCGCGTCGCGCCGACGAACAGCTTGCGCGCGGCACGCGCGTCGAGCGTATCGAAGTCGACCTCGGTGAGGATCACGCACGGCGCCGACTGGCCCTTGAAGCGGTAGATCGAATCGAGCAGCACGTCGCCTTCGCGATATTCGGGGTTGCCGAACAGGTCGTATTTGCCGGTGAAGCTCTTGATCCGGTGCGGGCCGAGCTGGTCGAGCGGCGCGAGCACCGAGCCTTCGCGGCCGCGGTACGACAGCACCGCGATGTCCTGCTTGCGGAAGCCGAGCGACAGTGCGTGCGTGATCGCGCGCTTGGTCGCGTCGATGCAGGCTTGCGCCAATGCGTCGCCCGACATGCCTGCTTCCCCGTATGCCGACACCGACGGATCGGACCCGTCGAACGGGCTGCCCGAGCGCAGTTCGGCCGCGAGCGGCTCGACGCGCCCGACGACGTCGCGCACGAATTCGAGCAGGTCGCGCGGGCTGCGGTAGTTCGTCAGCGCCTTCAGCGTAACCCAGCCGGGCAGCGCGACGGGCTCGCGCATGTACAGGTTCTGCAACGGATCTTCGAGCCACCACCACGCGCCGTCCGCCGCCAGCAGACGCTCCAGTGCGGCCGCCCACGGCGCATGGAAATCCTGCCCTTCGTCGACGATCAGCACGTCGAAGCGCCAGCGTTCGGGGATCGGCGCTTCCGCGAAACGCGCCTCGAGCCGCTCGAATTCGCCGGGTACCTGGAAGTCGGGCGTATAGCCGCCGTCGCGCGCGACCCAGTCGCACAACTGGTGGTAGTTCGCGATCTTCGCGCCGGGCGGCGCGATGCGCGCGATGTAGTCGGCGAGCGGCCGGTTGAAGCACACGTAGAGCACGCGCTTGCCGGCCGCGACGGCATCGCGCATCGCCTGCACCGCGAGTTGCGTCTTGCCCGAGCCGGCCGTGCCGGTGACACGCAGCCGGAACGGCGCGAATTCGAGCTGGCGCGCCCACGCGGCGAGGCCGCCCGACAGCCGCGTGACGAGCGTGCCGGCCTGCCCGACGAGCGCGCTCGTGTCGGGCGTGAGCGCGAGCTCGTCCGCGAGGAAATGGTGGAGCTTCGGCGCGTTCGGCAGACGTTCGTCGTCCTCGGGCAGGATCTGCAGGATCACCTGCGCGAGCTGCGCCTTGCGCGATGCGTCGACGATCCGGTCGGCCGCGACGCCGGCGATCGACGCGTGGCGGATCGAGTAGTCGGGGCAGTACAGCAGCGCCTCGACGCCGTAGACGCCCGCGCCGAGCGCGGCCGTCAGGCGCCGGTGCAGCGTTTCCTGTGTGCGAGCGAGCTGGATCGCGACATTGCGCTCGGTCTGCAGGTAGACCTTCACGAGCCCCTTCGGCGTTTCGCGCAGGAAGCCGGCCTTCTGCTCGATCAGCAGCACGCGGCCGGCGGGGCTCACGACGACGAACGCGGCTTCGCCGAACACCGAGAAACCCTGTTCGGCGCGCGTCCAGTGCACGCCGTGATACACGGTGTAGGTGTCGGGCAGCGCGTGTTCGAGCGCGGCGAGCGTTTCGCGCTCGCGTTCGGCCGCGCCGGTCGCGGCGAGGCTTTTCCAGTCGTCGGGGATGAGGCGGGCCATGGAGTCGGGCGGCGGATGCCGGCGTGGGCGTGAACAGGTGCGGCTATTGTACTGAGGAACCTGTTCACGGCCGCACGGACGCTGGCCGTCCGGGAGACGGGCGGAGGTTACCCGCGCGCGAGCCGTTTCGCGAGATCGGCGCTGAGGATCGCCATGCGCGCGGGCTTTTCGTAGCAGACCACGTCGAACGCGCGAATCACTTCGCTGATGTCGGCCTCGCTCGCGCGGCCGGTGAGAAGGTCGCCCGTCAGCACGAAAATCGGCGCGCCCGGGTTGTCGGACGTGCGCACGGCCTTGATCGCGGTCGCGGCCGTGCTGTCGTCGAACAGCCATTCGGTCAGCACGGCATCGAAGGCCTGGCCCTGCAGCGCGTCGACGAATGGCGCGAGGCCGTCGAACGCGGCCGTCGCGAAACCCTGCCGCTCGAGATAGCGGCACAGCTCGGTCGTGCTGACGCGATCGGGATCGATCACCGCGACGACGAGCTTGTCGCTCTCCGCGCGGCGCGGATAGATTTCGATCTTGTGCACGTCGTACGCGTTTTGATACAGCACGCCCGTGTGGCGCAGCACGCGCCAGCGGCCGTTCTGTTCGTACGCGACGAACTCGGGGCGCGCGCCGGCCTCGAGCGGCGCGCCGATCCAGGCGGTGCATGGAATCTCGGCGACGCCCGCATAAAGCACGGCTTCCTGCGAATAGGCGCCGACCATGCCGGGGTCGAGCGTTTGCGCGCCGAACAGCTGGGCGGCGGGTTCGCCGTACGCCTCGGCGACTTTCTTGATCTGCGCGAGCGTCCAGGGGCTGCTGCCGCGCAGTTTGCGATGGCCTTGCGAGAAACTCAGGTCGAGGATGCGGCACAGCTCGGTGGTCTGCTGGCGCTTGCCGATGCCGTTGCGGGTCATCAGCTCGCGCACGCGCTCGGCGACCGCGAGGGAATCCGTGGTGATTGCTTCAGTGGTCATGCTACGGGAACGGATCGTGACGTTCAGAACGACGCCTTGCGGCAGTCTCGACGGACAGTCTTCATGACGTCCAATGGCGAGCCGACCGGCCACGCGCGGAAAAGATAACTTTACCGCAAAATGGTCGTCATTCAGTGTCGTGAAAGGTGCGTTTGTGTGAAAGGTGTGTCACGACGTTACCGCAAGCGCCCGTATCTCGAATGTATTAACGCCCGACAGGAAGCAATGACGACAACCTATCCGCTGCACGATGCATTGACCCGCGCCGAAACGGCGTTTCCGGCCGAAGCCGATGTCGTGATCGCCGGCGCCGGCATCATGGGCTGCGCGGCCGCGTACTACCTGGGCCTGCGCGGCCTGAAGGCCGTCGTGCTCGACAAGTCGCGCATCGCCGGACAGCAGTCGACGCGTGCGTGGGGCTTCGTGCGACAGCAGGGCCGCGAAGCCGCCGAGGTGCCGCTGATGATGGCCGGCATGCGGATCTGGGAGGGTTTAGAGGAAACCCTCGGTTTCGATCTCGAATGGCGGCAGGGCGGCTGTCTCTATATTGCGGACAACGAAACGGACTGGTCGTCGTTCCAGGCGTGGCTCGCGGTCGCGCGCGAGCACGGGCTCGACACACGCACGCTGACGCGCGCGCAGATCGACGAGCGCGTCAGCGGCCTTTCGCCGCAGGCGCGTACGCTCGGCGGGCTCTATACCGCGACCGACGGGCAGGCCGAGCCGCGCCGCGTGGCCGCGGCATTCGCCGCGCGCGCCACCGAGGCCGGCGCGCGCTTCTTCGAAGGCTGCGGCGTGACGGCGATCGAGACGGCCGGCGGCGCGGTCGTCGGCGTCGCGACGGAGCGCGGCACGATCCGCACGCGGCGCGTGATCTGCGCGGCCGGCGCGACCAGCTTCCGGCTGCTCGACGGCGTCGGCATCCGGCTGCCGCAGCAGGCCGTGCGCGGCACCTGCATGCGCACCAACGTGGTGCCGCCGGTATCCGCATCGACTGTCTGGGGGCACGGCCTCGGCATCCGGCAGCGCCAGAACGGCGCGATCAATCTCGCCGACGACATGCAGGTCGACGTCGACCTGACGCTTGGCCACCTGCGCGGGTTGAGTCTCTTCTGGCCGGAGTTCTGGTCGCAGCGCGACAAATTCCGGCTGCACCTGAATTCGGCTGCATGGCGCGATGCGCTCGCGCGCGTCAACGGCGCGGCCGGGCCGATCGAGCCGCGCGATCCTCAGCCGCAGCCGAATCGCGCGCATGCGCCGCGCGCGCTCGCGAAGTTGAAGGCGATCTTCCCCGCGCTGAAGGATGCGCAGATCGTCGAGGCATGGGCCGGCCTGATCGACGTGCTGCCCGACGGCATTCCGGTGATCGATGCGCCGGGCACGCCGTCGGGGCTCGCGATCGCGACGGGGTTCTGCGGTCATGGCTTCGCGATGGGGCCGATCGTCGGCCGGCTGCTCGCCGAATGGATCGACACGGGCGCGCCGTCGCTCGACCTGTCGGCGTTTCGCGCGCAGCGTTTTGTCGACGGGACGATGGTGCGGCCGCGCAGCATGCTGTAGCGGACGAATCGATGTAATGACGTCGGGCCGGACCGCCGCCTTCCCGTCGTAGAATCGAGCCCGCATCCTTCAGGAGATTCCCCGTTGGCAACGCCCTCCGCCCAGCGCCGTTCGTTGCGCTCTCGTTTGCGCCGTGCCCGCGACCCGTGGCAGGCGCCGCGTGCGCGCATGCTGTTCACGCGTCCCGCGACGTCGCCGCGGCGCACGCTGCTGTTCCGTGTCGGTGCGGTCGTGCTGTTGTGCGTGCTCGCGTTCCTCGTGCTGTATCTCGATCGCGACGGCCTGCGCGATTCGACCAAGAGCACGCCGATGACCGTCGCCGATCTCGTGTACTTCACGATGGTCACCGTCGCAACGGTCGGCTACGGCGACATCGTGCCCGTCACCGCGCGGGCGCGCCTGATCGATGCGTTCTTCATCGTGCCGATCCGCATCGTCATCTGGTTCATTTTCCTGGGCACGGCGTATCAGTTCGTGATCCAGCGCGTCATCGAGGAATTCCGCATGAAACGCCTGCAAAAGCAATTGTCCGATCACATCGTCGTGTGCGGTTATGGCCTGTCGGGGTCGATCGCCGTGCGCGAGCTGCTCGAAAGCGGTGTCGATGCCGCGACGATCATCGTGATCGATTCGCAGCAGCAGGCGCTCGAGGCCGCGACGTCGCTCGGCGTGACGGGGCTGCTCGGCGATCCTGCGCACGAGGATCTGCTGCAGCAGGCCCAGGTGCGTGCCGCGAAGGCCGTGATCATCTCGGTGACCGACGATCCGACCGCGATCCTGCTGACGCTGTCGGTGCGCAGCATCGCGCCCGATACGAAGATCGTCGTGCGGATCCAGGAGAACCTGTACCAGCGGCAACTGCGGCAGGCCGGCGCGGACGTGATCGTGTCGTCGACGAAGATCGGCGCGTTGCTGCTCGCGGACGCGGTGCAAAGCCGCTACATCGTGCCGTTCGTGAACGACATGCTGTCGACGCGCGGGCGCGCGACGCTGCTCGAGCGCGAGGCGCTGCCGCACGAGATCGGCTGCATGACCAATGTCGTGCCGGGCGCGATCGTGGTCGGGCTCGATCGCTGCGGGAAGATCCAGTCGTTTTATGAAGACCCGCCGTGCCGGATCGAGAAGGGCGATACGCTGGTCGTGATCCAGTCGGCGCGGATTCCGGATCCGGATGTTTGATGATTTAATTATCTAAGGTATTTTTTGATGAATATTTGTAATTATTTGATGCCGTTCAATTGCGATCCGGTGCGGTGATAGCTAAATGTATTCAAGCTTTGGGTGGCGAACTGCAATTTTTGTCCCGTAGCCTAAAGAGTAGGGGCTGTTGAGGGGCTAGGATCTGGGTTAAGCTTTCCATGATTTCTGAAAAATTCATCGCAACCTTAGTGCTGTCTGGGGGGATTTGTGGCTCGCGCACGCGTCGGCAAAGTCCGGTAGCAATAAAATTACAACCCGCTGCACTCGCACTGGCTTGATCGTCTATTGAATTGCCGACGAATATTAGCTGTTCTGCCTTGAGATTTTTTTAATTTATGAAGACCTTCTGGGTTAGGTTTTGAAGGGGCTTCGTTGCGGCAAATGGTGGATGAAAATAAATCAATCAAAGATAGATTATTTAATTTTGCTTGTAAGGATGTGTGGTCGCGTCCCGTGAAAATTCCCAGGGGAATATTGATTTCGTGTAGTTGAATAACCAACTCGCGCGCGCCGTCGAAGAGCGGAGCTTCATTTTCAAGTCTGCGAAATTCTGCGGAAATCTCCGAGATTGTTTCTAACCGTTGGGCTTCGGGAAGAGATACCTGCTCAAGGAGGGGGCGACCTTTGCGAACAGAATAAAGTGCGGTTTGGATTCTAGTGAGCGAAGATATTTTTCTGCGCTGTAGCACCGTTTCGGCGGCCATGTCGATAAGAAAATCACTGTTTAACAATGTACCATCCCAGTCGAATACGACTGCAAAATCGTGATCGAAATTTTTCATGGATGTTCTGTGTGTAAATATATTTAAAAAATACGCTATGTTGTTAATCGAATTTCTGATGTCATCTTGGGGGCTGCTGCCAGCTTCTTCGGCTTGAGAGCGGAATGCCCCGTTTGATGTGAGTTTCGAGCGGTAGTGCCGTGATCGACTTTGTCCTCAAGCAGGATGTACTAAAGCATATATGTCACAGTCCGTAGTGTTTGAATCGCTGCAGATCGGAAAGCAATCGCTCCGTCAAGAGGTTTGTTTTTGTCTATCCAGGCGATTGCTGCCAGGCATTGTATGCCGACATAGTATAGAAATTCTCTTCTGGGTACCTGTTCTCCGTATGCATCTTCCCAGCCGAAGAGGAAGGAGTTGCGCAATCCTTCATCGGAAAAGTCTATATCTACCCAAACCAATTTTGCTAAATCATAGACTGCATCTCCAATGCGTGCAGCTTCAAAATCGAGAATTCCCGAAACAAGATCATTTTCTGTTACTAAAATATTTCTTCCGATATAGTCGCAGTGAAGTAGCTGAAGGTTCGCTGGCTCACGCAGGTCGACATGAAGTTGAAGAAGTTGATCTAGGTGGGTATTATATATTTTATAATCCGCTGCAGCTTTGTTCAGGCGAGATGTCCATTTCGAAACCATCTCTTCAAGATGAACATTCCACTCGACAGCACGCTCAGAAACTCCATCCCGCTGTTGCCAGAACTTCATCTCCAATAGCCGTGATGGGCTGATCGCGCGGTGAAGCTGCCCTAGCGCAAATCCCGCCGATGAGACCAGCCGCAGCTTTTCTTCACGTTTAGAATTTTTTAGGGTGTGGTCGAGTCTGTTTCCTGAAATGGAACTCAGAACAACAACGGAATAGTCTCCCCAATTCAATTTATCCAATACTTTAGGGGCTAGGGAGCTTGGTTCAAGTTCTTCTAGAATTTCACAATGCCGATCGAAAGCTGCTCTATTTGTTGTGGCTTTGACGAAAAAGGTTCCTAGTTGCGCGCAGGCTTCGTACACGATCGTGCCGTCTCGCTCGACAATTGGTGTAAGGCTGTCGGCTCGGACAAGTTTTTTCAATGTAGCTAGATCTTTCATCTTTGGAACTCTCTGTTTCAATGTTGCCGTGACTATTAGGAGTGACTGTTGCGGGAGTGGATCGTTGATTGGGCTGGAGGAAGTGGTAGCGAAAACTATTTCATCTAGGAAATTCTATCGGTTACTTCGGTGGAATTTCTAGCCGCAGGCAATGAACTTCGACTTGAACTGCATCTGCAGGCTTGGCCCCGAGCCTGGAATAGCCCCCCCTGACCACAAATATTCTTCGAATTGTTGCAAACTGTGTCATTGCTCCTTGTCGATCCGAGCCCCTAACGATCTTGTATCCGAGCGCAATGTCATCCGAATAATCAGGAAATCCTTCGGTCAGATCGAGGCAACGAGCCTTCAAGAAAAGCCCGGCTCCCATCGCATACCGAATTTCCTATGTGAGTTTGCCGCTCTGCCTGCGTCGCAGATCCGTCTCGATGCATACCAGCCGGTGCTGGGGGCTCTGGTCTTGCTTAGTGCGCTTCTGTACATCGCAGTGCGCTGGTTTTTCAATTCGTCGATTCTGAGCGCGTCGAGGAACGAGATTGTTCATGGCGCGAAGCAGAATTCTTATCTGCTCGAGACCATTCGCGGGATCAGGCAGGTAAAACTCTATGCTCAACAAGCGGAGCGGCGGCTTGCATGGATCTCGCTGTTCGTTAACCAGACGAATGCCAAGATCAAGACATTGAAAATTGATGTCTGGCTGAAGTTCGCCAGAACCTTGATATTCGACATCCAGACGATTGTGGTGGTTTGGTATGGCGCGGTCCTGGTCATCGACCGGGCGTACACGGTCGGTGGATTGGTTGCCTTCCTGGGCTACAAGCTGCTTTTCGAAAGCCGGGTAATTGCACTGATCGACAACATATTCGTTATCCAGAACATGGAGCTCCAGGCTGATCGCCTGGGCGACATCGTACTTTCAGCACCAGAGGAAACCCGCGGCGACCTCGAGCGCGATGTCACCGGATTGTCCGGGAGTCTGGAGTGCAAAGACTTGTATTTTCAGTATTCCCTGTTTGAGCGAAATGTAATCGATGGACTCAATCTTAGGGTCGAGGAGGGCGAGTCTGTAGCAATCATCGGACCTTCCGGGTGCGGCAAGTCGACGATCTTCAATGTGATTCTCGGAATCTATCAGGGCGCCAGAGGGCAGATTTTGATTGGTGGGGAGAATGTCAAGTCGATGAGCGTGGAGAGGGTTCGGAGCGTTTGCGGAACGGTGTTGCAAGATGACATGCTGTTTGGCGGGTCCATTGCGGAGAACATCTCGGGATTCGACGGCCGGCCGGATCATGAGTGGATCGCCAAGTGCGCGGAAATGGCAAACATAGAGAGCGAGATCGAGGCGATGCCGATGAAGTATTCGACTCTCGTGGGAGACATGGGCACGGTTTTGTCCGGGGGGCAGAAACAGCGCATTCTGTTGGCGCGGGCGCTTTATAAGCGGCCGAAAGTTCTGTTATTGGACGAGGCGACGAGTCATCTGGACGTGGCAAATGAAAGGGCGGTGAATCGCGCGATAAAGTCGCTGAGAGTGACCCGGGTGATCATTGCGCACCGTCCCGAGACGGTTCTTTCCGCCGATAGAATCATGTTGATGAAGAACGGAAAGATCGATTCGATTTTAAGTCCGGATCAGGCGATTGTGCTGCTTGAGTCCATCAATGGTTCATCGATTCCGCAAGGCTTGTGACAGCGGCAATGGATTTGAATCTGGATTCTACCTTTCTGACTGTTCCGATGCTTTCAGTTTCCATTGTTGATGTTGGAGTGATGTCGAAATCGTGGCTTGCGATCGAATCCCTGGCGTGATCACGCGTTTTGCGAGAAAGATCTGCGTTGCCAGGAACAGCATGAGAAGCGTGTCGCCCCTTGGCTGGACTCGTTCCGTGTTCTCCGCTCGGGCCGAAT
>JAJJMA010177284.1:23748-82739 GCA_023529015.1 Papaver nudicaule
ATCCGTCGATATTCCGACTCGCTGGACGCATGTGAGTCACGCGAACGCGGGTTCTTTGGCGAATGCGACACCATGGTGGGAGCGTTTTGGAGATGCCAGGCTCGATCGACTCATTGCGGCCGCGCTGTCGCGCAACAACAATCTTGCCACGGCCGTCTTGAATGTGCGGAAGGCCCAGCTTCGTGCCGGACTCTCAGGTGATCCTTTGCAGTTCGGGCCCGAGGCTGGCGCCACGGCTCGCCGCGACTTCCGTCTGGATGATGGCGGATCGATCCGGAGCAGCAGCGGCAGCACGCTGCGAGGGACGGTGAATTACACGATCGACCTGTGGGGACGGCTCGCACAGCAGCAGAACATCGCGAGATGGGCGCTGCAGGCGTCCGAGGCCGACCACGAAACCGTGCGCCTCAACATTATCGGCACGACGGCGGACCTGTACTGGCGATTGGCATACCTCAATCAACGGCTGGCGTCAGGGGAAAAGAGTCTCGCGACGGCATTGCGCACGCAGCAGCTCGTGTACGCCCAGAATTTGGCGGGCACCGTTTCCGCGCTTGAGCGTCGGGAAGCGGAGCAGACGGTTCTTACGCAAAAGAGTAGCCTGTCGCAGCTGCGGCAAACCCAGGTTGAAACGAGGAACGCGCTGGCCATCGTGTTCAACGCGGCTCCAGGCAGCAATGTGTTGGAGGAGGTGCTCGGCCAGGAACCCGACGCGTTGCCGACCCGGACGTTGCCAATGGTGGAGGAAGGCGTGCCTGCGGACCTCCTGGGACGGCGGCCCGATTTGCGCGCCGCCGAACTCCGGCTGCGTCAGAGCCTCGCCAATGTTGACGTGGTGCGCACCAGCTACTACCCCACGTTGTCGTTGACCGGGGCGGCCGGGTCGAGCAGTACCTCGCTCGGCACCCTGCTGGCGAACCCGGTCGCGGTGCTGGGTGCCGGACTGAACCTGCCGTTTCTGAACCTCAAGGCGATGCGGCTCGACACCAGGATTGCGCAAACCGAATACGAGGCGGCGGTTATCGGTTTTCGGCAGACGCTCTATCAGGCTTTCGCCAACGTGGAAAACGCGCTGTCTGCACGCGTGCACCTGGCCGAACAGGCCGAACTGCGCGCGTTGAACCTGACCGCCGCGCGGGAAGCCGAGCGTCTTTATGAAATTCGTTACCGTGCGGGGGCGGTCGCGCTGCGCATGTGGCTCGATGCCCAGGAGGCGTACCGTAACGCGGAACTCCTCTGGGCGCAGGCACGCTTGAGCCAGCTGCAGAACTTTGTCGCGTTGTACCAGGCGATGGGAGGCGATACCTCTAGTCCGTGACGGATATCCAACGATAGCGGTGATCGAGCTGCAAGTCGCGAGCTGACGGTGACGATTGGTTGGAAAGACGGCGGGTGAGGAAGATTGACTCAGCCGAGCGCGGATCCGTCGCGCTTTATTCTTCGATATAACTTCATTATCGCTATAGGCACGACGAAGTGACCCTGACCCGTCGAGCCTGGCTGGATTCAGATCAATGTCGACGCGAGACTCACTGCCTGATTGGCTGCAGAATTCCGTCGCAGGTCACTCGGACTCCGGATCCGGATGTTTGATGCCATGTATCAGTGCGCGGTGCACACGCGTGCGCCGTGCGGTGTTGCTCCATCGCCGCTTCCCTCCTCGGGGATGGCGTCTCGGAACCACTCGGACTGCGATGCAAACTGCGTCGAGATCAATGCGTCCCGGGACGATTGCATGTGACACCTACAACGGCATTTCCTTCGCAATATCCGCGATCTGCCGACGCAGCCACCCATGTGCCGGATCGTCGTGCGTGCGCTCATGCCAGATCATCGACAGCGCGAACGTTGGCACCTCGACCGGCAATGCCGCAAGCGCGACCGGCATCGACAGCGCGACGTGCTGCGCGAGACGGCGCGGCAGCACCAGCGCCATGTCGCTCTTCGCGACGACCATCGGCGCGACCAGAAAATGCGGCAACCGCATCGCGATCCGCCGGTGCAGCCCTTGCCGCGCGAGCGCCGCGTCGACCCGCTCACCACCCCGGCCGCCGATCGTCACCAACACGTGCGACAACGCCGCGAAACGCTTTGGCGTCAGTCGCGCCGACAGCACCGGATGCCCGGTGCGCACGATGCAGACCAGACTGTCGTCGTAGAGCTTTCGGCGATAGACGCCGGCCGGTAACGCATCGTCGTCGAATGCGCCAAGCGCGATGCCAGCCGTGCCGTCCACCACGAGTTCGACGTTGTTGCCGCGTGACGGCGGTACTTCGAGATTCAGCCCCGGCGCGCGTTGTTCCAGTCGCGCATTCACGTCTGGAATCAGCGTCAGCGCCATGTGGTCGAGGCTCGCGATCGAGAACTGCCCGCGCGCGGTGGCGGGATCGAATCGTTCGGGCGCGACGATGCTGGCCGCTTCCGCCAGCACGCGCGAGACGCGCAGCGCCAGCGACGCCGCGCGCGGCGTGAATTCCAGCCCCTTCGGCGTGCGCACGACGACGCGATCGTCGAGCAGCGTGCGCAGCCGGCCCAACGCGCGGCTCGCCGCGGGCTGGGTCAGGCCGAGCCGCATGCCGGCGCGCGTGACGCTGCGCTCCTTGAGCAACGCGTCGAGCAGCTTGAGCAGGTTGAGGTCGACGGAACGTAAATCCAGTTCGTGCATGCTGGACATGATCGGTATGCATTTGAGTTATGTGAGGCCAGCGTACATCATCGAAGCCATCGCTCCAACGGGTGGGGCGGCTGTCTGGAGAGCACATGTACGTTGTCACGGGTGTCACCGGGCGCACGGGAGCCGTCGCGGCCCAGGCGCTGATCGATGCAGGCGTTGCGGTTCGCGTGGTCGTGCGCGATCGCGCGAAGGCGGCACGCTGGGTCGCGCAGGGCGCGGAGGTGGCGGTTGCCGATCTGGCCGATTCGGCCGCACTGACGGATGCGTTGACCGGCGCGCTCGGCGCGTATCTGGTCAAGCCGCCCAACTATGCGCTGGAGAATCTGTTCGACCATGCGGACGTGACGGCGTGCGCCGTTGCCGAAGCGGTACGCGCATCGGGCCTGCCCAAGCTCGTGCTGTTGTCGTCGGTCGGCGCGGACCGGCCGGACGGCACCGGCGTGATCGCGACCAACCGGACCGCCGAGCGGCGGCTGGTCGAACTGGGCATCCCGGTCACGTTCCTGCGTGCCGCGTACTTCATGGAAAACTGGGCACGCGTTGTCGATCCGGTCCGCACCCAGGGCATCCTGCCGAGCCTGCTCGCGCCGGTCGAGCGCGCCATTCCGATGGTCGCGACCGAGGATATCGGCCGCGTCGCTGCGGACGTTCTGCGTGAAGACTGGATGGGTATCCGGAAGATCGGGCTTGAAGGGCCGACGCCGTATTCGCCCGGCGACATCGCGGACATCTTTGCGCGCCTGCTGAATCGGCCGGTGCGACCGGTGGCGCTCGAGCCGTCCGCATGGGCCGGGGTACTCGCGATGAATCCGTTCTCGACGGCCGCAATCGATGGATTCATCGAACTGAATCGCGGGCTGAACAGCGGCCATATCGACTTCGGGAGCGACGAGACGGTCGAGCTTCGGCAAGGGCGCGTGCCGTTCGAACGCATTGCCGAGGATATCCTGCGAGCGTGACGACGCACGTTTGCATGCGGTGCATCGCCGCTGCATCGTATCGTTCGTGAATGACCTGCGATCAACGCACGGCTGAACAACGCTGCCCGGATACGGGCAGCATCGGGTACGGCGAACGACCTGCAACGGGTCGAACCGCGTCACGCCCGATCCGGCGCCATCGCGGCGCCGGCCATCCCCGCAATCTGCAACCTCGCCGGTCAGCGCACCGACGCCGCCGTCGCCAGCAGGCTGCGCAGGAACACCATGATCATGTGCCCGATGGGCACGTCGGACAGGATCGACTGCTGCAACGACAGGCCTTGCGAGAGCCCCATGAACGACACGGCCAGGACGGTCGGCGATTCGGGCGGCACCTTCTTCATCCTCGCGAAAATCTGTTCGATGCAATAGGCGAGGCCATCGCGGTGGCCGTCAAGTAACGCCTGCGACGCCGCTGCAAACGCGGGGTTGCGTCGCCCCTGGAGCTTGAACTCGACGCCCAGCACCGACCACTCGGGCTCGGCATCGACGGTCTGCGACCAGACTCCCAGCGCATTCAGGATGTCGTCCGCGGAGGCGGACGGGTCGCTCAGCGTCCGGGCGATGGCGGCCACTTGCGTCGTCGAGCGCTCCCGCATCAATTCCACGAACAGCGCTTCCTTGCTCGCGAAATTCGAATAGAACGCACCCTGCGTATAGCCGGCCTCCGCCGCGATATCCCTGAGCGACGTGGCGCCGAAACCGCGGTCGACAAACAGCCGCTTCGCGGCGGCGAGCAACTGCGCGCGGGTCTGCAGTCGACTTTCTTCGCGGCTCAGCCGCGGGGGATGGGGCGCCATGTTCATGGCGGGAAGGATATCAGTTGATATTTGAGATGGATACCATTACGATTGCGCTTCAAATATCACTTGATATGTGAAATGCGGCGCGCGATTGTGCGTCCGGATGTCCGCAGTGGGGGGCTTGTCCCGGGTGGACGATCGCCT
The DNA here is from genome assembly GCA_023529015.1 of Papaver nudicaule. Taxonomy (NCBI): domain Eukaryota; kingdom Viridiplantae; phylum Streptophyta; class Magnoliopsida; order Ranunculales; family Papaveraceae; genus Papaver; species Papaver nudicaule. The sequence goes on from JAJJMA010177284.1 coordinate 28,350, forward strand.
CGGCAGGACGCGCCTGTCTGTTTGCGGCATCGGGGTGTATGCCGCGGCGTCGGCGTTCCGCGGATTGTCCGTCTCTTCGCGTCGCGTTTTTGGGCGCGCAGCGATGCGTCGCATGCGATCAAGTGAATGTCGCCGTCACGGGGCGTTGTAAAACAGTCTGTTAGTCATGCGAATCATGTCGATTCGCCTGCGGATGCGGGGCAGGAAGCAGAAGATGAGCGTGAGCAAGACCTATGCGCAGCTCGTGGTCGAGCTGTCCGAACTGGACGAGGAAATCGAGCGCGCACGCGCACGTGAACGCATCGATGCGATCGCGAAGGTTCACTCGCTGATGGATACCTATGCGATCAAGCATCGCGACCTGGTCGGCCGCAACGGTCGCCGAGGTTCGTACATCGTGAAAGTACTGCCGGCGCGGTATCGCGACCCGGCGAGCGGGAAGGAATGGAGCGGGCGCGGCAATGCGCCGCTCTGGATCAGGGGCAAGGACCGTCGTCAGTTCGTGGTACGCAAGCCGCCGTCCGCAGGCAAGAAAGCCAAGTCGGGTTGACCACGCATGACCGCGGTGCTGCGTGCATCGACGGATACGACGGTAGCGCCGGGCCTGTCTGCCGCGCCGCTCGCGTTTATCCGCGCCCCACGAAAGGCATCGCGGTCGCCATGATCGTCATGTTCAGGATGTTCGTGTCCAGCGGCAGATTCGCCATCTGGACGACCGCATTCGCGACATGCGTGACGTCCATGCGTGCCTCGGGCGCCAGGCTGCCATCGGCCTGCGGGACGCCTTGCGTCATCCGTTCCGTGAGCGACGTCGCCGCGTTGCCGATGTCGATCTGGCCGCACGCGATGTTGTACGCACGGCCGTCCAGCGCCAGCGACTTGGTGATGCCGGTCACCGCATGCTTGGTGGCCGTGTATGCGATCGTATCGGGGCGCGGCGCGTGCGCCGAGATCGAGCCGTTGTTGATGATCCGGCCGCCCTGCGGCGATTGCGCTTTCATCAGGCGCCACGCGGCCCGTGCACACAGAAAGACGCCGGTCAGGTTCGTCGCGACGACGCCGTTCCACACGTCGAATTCGTATGCGTCGAGGGCAACGGGCGGGGCGTTGCGTCCGGCATTGTTGAACAGGACGTCCAGCCGGCCGAACTGCTGCGCGATGTGCGCAAACGCGCGGTCGACCGACGCTTCGTCGGTGACGTCGGCGGGAAACACGTGCGCGTCGCCGTTGGCGGCGCGGATCGCGTCCTGCGTTTCGCGCAACGATGCTTCGTTGCGTCCGAGCAGCGCGACGGTGAATCCCGCTTTGGCGAGCGCGATGGCCGCCGCACGACCGATGCCGGATCCGGCGCCCGTGACGGCTGCGAATTTCTTCGTGACAGACATGGCTTGATTCCCTGCTGGTTGAATTGGGAAAGAGGGGCGATCGATCGATGTCTTCGCCATCCGGTCAATGCATTCGAAATGTGCCCGGCGCAAGTTCAAGCGACATCGTACAGCGCGCCCGGTTGCGCGATAACCGCGACTATTTCTTCCGTCCAGGCGCCGCCTTCCGCGCCCGTGCACCCGTCTCCGCGAACAGGTCGACCACGACACCGCGCAGCCACCGGTTTCCTTCGTCCTGATTGACCCGCGTATGCCACAGCATATGAATCGGCGCACCGGGCAGCGTGACAGGCAACGCACGCCAGCCCAGCGAAAACGGCGCGGCGAGTTGCAGCGCGAGATGCTCCGGCACGGTCGCGATCAGGTCGGTGCGCTGCAGGATGTAGCCCACGCTCATGAAATGCGGCACCGTCAGCCGCACCCGGCGTTTCACGCGGCGTCGCTTCAACCATTCGTCCACCTGCCCGTGGCCGGTGCCGGCCGACACCACGACCAGGTGCTCGGCGTCGCGCCATGCATCGACCGTCAGCGGCGCATCTTCGAGCGGATGCCCGCGCCGGAACAGGCACACATAGCGCTGATCGAACAGCCGGCGCTGATAGAACCCGCCCTTGAGTTGCGGCAGCAGGCCGATCGCGAGATCGACGCGGCCGTTGGCCATCTCGTCGCCCAGGTTGACGCTCGTGTTGCGCACGGTATTGAGCGCGATGCCCGGCGCCGCGTGCGACAGGTGTTCGAGCAGCGCGGGCAGGAATACGACTTCGCCGATATCGGTCATGCCGATCGTCAGCGTGCGCGTGGCGCGCAGCGGATCGAAACCGGTCTCGGGATTCAGCGCGGCATGCAGCGTCGCGAGCGCGTGCGATACGGGCTCTGCCAGCCGCAGTGCGAACGGCGTCGGCACCACGCCGCCCGGGCCGCGCACGAACAGCGGATCGCCGAGCCGGCGGCGCAGCTTCGCGAGCGCGTTGCTGACGCCCGGCTGGCTCATGTTCATCTGTTCGGCGACGCTCGACACGCGCCGCTCCTGCATCAGCCGCTGGAACAGCAGCAGCAGGTTGAGGTCGATCTCGCTCAGTTCCATGGGTTTCGCATTTCCCTGCTCATTGCATTCGGTGATGAAGCAGATTCATTTCATTTTATTGCGGGATGAATGTCCACTCCTGAAACTACCGATACGGCGCATGCATTCGACATGACCGCTGCGCAGCCCCCCATCTGAATATCGGAGACACCTTCATCATGCAGACGAACCTGAAGATTGCGATCGTCGGCGCCGGCATCGGCGGCCTGACGCTCGCGCTCGCGCTGCGCGAGCACGGCATCGACGCGCAGCTCTACGAGCAGACCGACGTGTTGCGCGAAGTCGGCGCCGCCGTCGCGCTGTCGGCCAATGCGACGCGCTTCTACGAGCGCATGGGCTTGCGCGCGGCCTTCGACGCGGTGTGCGCGGACATCCCGGGCCTCGTCTATCGCGACGGGCGCAGCGGCGCGGTGATCGGCCATCATCGCGGCGAACCCGACTATCGCCGGCAATTCGGCGGCGCGTACTGGGGCGTGCATCGCGCGGATCTGCAGGCCGTGCTGTCGAAGGCGGTCGGCCTCGAGCGCATCCATCTCGGCCATCGGCTGGTCGATCTCGCGCAACACGCCGATCGAGTCACGCTGTCGTTCGACAACGGTGAGCGCGTCGCAGCCGACCTCGTGATCGGCGCGGACGGTGCACGTTCGATCACGCGACGCTGGATGCTCGGCTATGACGACGTGCTGTATTCGGGGTGTTCGGGTTTTCGCGGCGTGGTGCCGGCCGAACGCATGGACCTGCTGCCCGATCCCGACACGATCCAGTTCTGGGTCGGGCCGCACGGGCATCTGCTGCACTATCCGATCGGCGACAACGGCGACCAGAATTTCCTGCTGGTCGAGCGGCATCCGTCGCCATGGCCGTCGCGCGACTGGGTCATGCCGGCCGAGGAGGGCGAGCAGTTGCGCGTGTTCAGGAACTGGCATCCGGCGGTCGTGCAGATGATCACGGCCGTGCCGATCAGCCAGCGCTGGGGGCTCTTTCATCGTCCGCCGCTCGGCCGCTGGAGCCGCGGGCGCGTCACGCTGATCGGCGACGCCGCGCATGCGCTCGTGCCGCATCACGGGCAGGGCGCGAACCAGTCGATCGAGGACGCGGTGGTATTGGCGGCGCAACTGGCGAAGGCCGGGCCGGGCAACTGGCGCGAAGCGCAGGAAGCGTACGAACGCCTGCGGCGGGGCCGCACGCGCAAGGTGCAATATGCGTCGATTTCCGCGGCCGACGTGCTGCACCTGTCCGACGGGCCGGCCGCGCAGGCGCGCAACGCACGTCTGGCCGAACGCGACAGCGTGCTGCACCATCTGGACTGGATCCACGATTTCGACGCGCTCGCCGCCGAACCGAACGAGCGCCAGGGCGGCACGTGGCTTTGAGCGGGCAGCGGCGCGGTCACGCGCGAGCGTGACCGCTTCGACGATTACGCAAACGCTTCCGTCGGCACGGCGTCGCGCTTGACCTGCTCGATGTCGCGAAACTGCGCGGCCGGATGCTCGTCCGGCAGCCGCGCCGCGCCGCCGAACAGTTTCTCGCGCAGCGTGCCCGGCGCATAGCCGGTCGGATACACGCCGCGCCGTTGCAGTTCCGGAACGAGGTAGCGCACGACGTCCTCGAAGGTTTCGTGCGCGACCGCATACGCGAGATTGAAGCCGTCCACATCGGTCGCCGCGACCCATTCCTGCAGGATGTCCGCGACGGTCGCCGCCGAGCCGACGAACACCGGGCCCATCCCGCCGATGCCGCCCCAGGTCGCCAGTTCCTCGATCGTCCACGCGGTGTCGCCGCCCGACAGGTGCTCGACGGCCGACACGATCGCGTTCGTCTCGACGCGCCGGACGGGATCGGTCGGCGCATACTGGCCGAAGTCGATGCCGGTCCAGCCGGACATGAACACCAGCGAGCCGTCGTACGACACGTAGCGGCGGTACTCGTCGAACTTGGCCTGCGCTTTCTCGTCGGTCTCGTCGACGATCACCGTGACGAGGTTGTAGATCAGCACCTTGCTCGCGTCGCGTCCCGCCGCGGCGGCCTGCGCGCGCACGTCGGCGACATAGCGGGCGAGCTGCGGGCGGGTCGGCGCGGCCACGAACACGCATTCGGCATGCTGCGCGGCGAAGGCCTTGCCGGGGCCGGACGCGCCGGCCTGGAACAGCACCGGCGTGCGCTGCGGCGACGGTTCGCACAGGTGATAGCCGGGCACCTCGAAGAAGCGGCCCTTGTGGCCGATCTCGTGCACCTTCTCGGGATGCGTGAACACGCGGCCGTCGCGATCGCGCACCACCGCGCCGTCCTCCCAGCTTCCCTCGAACAGCTTGTACAGCACCTCGACATACTCGGCCGCGACCGCATAACGATCGTCGTGCGTACGCAGCCCGTGATCGCCGACATTCTTCGCGCCGCTTTCGAGGTAGGACGTGACGATATTCCACGCGAGCCGGCCCTTCGTGTGATGGTCGGCGGTCGACAGCCGGCGCGCGAACGTGTACGGGTGCTCGAACGTCGTCGACGCGGTGATGCCGATGCCGAGATGCTCGGTCGCCATCGCGATCGGCGCGGCGAGCTGCAGCGGATCGTTGACCGGGATCTGCGCGGCCTGGTGCAGCGCGTGATAGTTGCTGCCCTGGTAGACGTCGTAGTAGCCGATCACGTCCGCGATGAAGATCGCGTCGAAGATGCCGCGTTCGAGGATGCGGGCAAGGTCGGTCCAGTAATCGAGGTCCTTGTACTGCCACGAACGGTCGCGCGGATGCGCCCACAGCCCCGGCGACTGATGGCCGACGCAGTTCATCTCGAACGCGTTGAAGCGGATGGTCTTGCTCATCGAACGGCTCCCGTTTCCGTAGACGGGCTAGTGCCGTTGCCGACGCGCCAGACGAACGGCGGCGTGCGGCCGTTGATGACCCAGTCGCCGACGATCCGTGCCTTGTAGACGAGCGGATTGTGCGACGACACCGTACGCGCGTTGCGCCAGTGCCGGTCGAGCGCGGTCGTGCTGCGCGTCGCGGACGCACCGAGCGCGTCGAACAGCCGCGTCGCCGCGCGCAGCACGAGTTCGGACACGACGAGCTGGCTTTGTGCGGATTCGATCTCGGCCGCGACGTTCGCGTCGTGCTCGGCCTGTTGGTCGCCGCCGAAGCGGGTTTCGTAGGCGAGCTGCAGCGGCTGCGCGGCGCGCAGCGCGAGCGCGTCGGCCGCATAGGCCCACGATGCGATCTCGCCGATCACCTGCTGGAGCTGCGCATCGTCACCCGCGCGTGCTGCGTTGCCGTGGCTGTAGACGCGGGTGCGATTGCGCACGAGCGCGCCCGCGTCGCGCACGATCGCATGGCCGATGCCCGCCAGCGTCGCGACGTGGAACAGTTGATAGAACGCGGTCTGGTACTTGAAGCGGCGCGCGAAGTCGATCACGTCGCGCGGCTCGACCGCCGCATCCTCGAAGCGCGTCGTCCCGCTGCCGGTGGTCGTCTGGCCGAAGCCGTCCCAGTCGTCTTCGCGGATCACGCCGGGCTGCGCGGTCGCGACGGCGACGATCACGTCGCTGCCGTCGTCCGCGCGCTGCGCGAACACGTCGATCCAGTCGGCGAACAGGCTGCCGGTGCTGTAGAACTTGCGGCCGTTCAGCACGAGCCGGCCATGCTTCTCCGAGACCTTCGTGACGGTCTGGCCGAGCGGCACGTCGCCGGCTTCCGACCACGCATTGCCGACGAGCTGGCCGCTCGCGAAGCGGTCGAGCCAGGTCTTGCGGTCCGCGCCCGGCGGCGCGTTCAGCCAGTCCTCGACGAACGCGAAATGGCCGCGCAATGCCTGCGGCAGGTTGGAATCGGCGGCGGCAAGCTCGATCAGCAGGCGAAACAGCTGCGGCAGCGAGGCGCCGGCGCCGCCGTCGCGCACCGGCAGACGGACCGCGCCGAAGCCGGCCGCCTTCAGCCAGCCGATCGCTTCGTGCGGCAATTCGCGGCGGCGTTCGCGTTCGGCGGTGCCGGCGGCGATGCGCTCGAAGATCGGCCGGAACCGGCTCGCGAGCGTGTCGTAGTCGGTGCCGGTGGACAGTTCGGTGTCTGCGTGCGACGAAGTCATGCGGTGTTCCTTGGCAGGCGGGGCCGTCTAGGTCGGGAGGCCAGTATAGGAAGCGCGGCGCGGACGTTCCAATAACGGATTCGTACATCGTTATCGTCGCCGGGCATTACGCCGGCGATGTCGCGCCATCTCGACGATGTGACGTCGATTGCGCTGTTGTTGCGCGCGTCGTCGCAAGCGCCCCGGCGTGCCGTTTGTGATTCGAAGGAATATCGTTGTGCGAATCGCTCGGTTTGCCGGCCCGCGGCGCACTGCTAGATTGAACGTTTCCGTCCATCAGCAGGAGCGCCCGATGTCAGACACGAGCACCACGGTTCAGGAACGGCCGGCCCATACGCAACCGCAGCAACCGCAAGCGGCCCGCGTGATCGCCGACGACGCGCAGGCCATCGCGGCCGCGCACGCGCTGGCGCAGCGTCTCGCGGCAGGTGCGGCCGAACGCGATCGGGAGCGCCGGCTGCCGCGCGACGAGATCGAATGGTTCTCGCAGTCGGGGTTGTGGGCGATCACGGTGCCGAAGGCCTACGGCGGCGCGGGCGTGTCGCATGTGACGCTGACGGACGTGGTCAGGATCGTTGCGGCGGCGGATCCGTCGCTCGGGCAGTTGCCGCAGAACCATTTCGGGCTGGTCGACGTGATCACGCTGACCGGCACCGATGCGCAGAAGCGCCACCTCTTCGCGGAGATCCTGAGCGGCAAGCGCTTCGGCAACGGCTTTTCGGAGAAGGGCACGAAGCACGTGCTCGACCTGAAGACGCGCGTGCGGCGCGACGGCGACGACTATGTCGTCGACGGCACCAAGTTCTATTCGACCGGCGCGCTGTTCGCGCACTACGTGCCGGTGCTGGGCCTCGACGACGATCGCCAGGCGTGGCTCGCGTACATTCGCCAGCCGACGCCGGGGCTGGCCGTGATCGACGACTGGTCGGGCTTCGGGCAGCGCACCACCGCGAGCGGCACCGTGGTGCTCGACAACGTGCGCGTGCCCGCTTCGCACGTGCTGCCGGCCCAGCGCGTGTCGGATCTGCCGACGCTGAACGGCCCGCTGTCGCAGATCATCCAGGCGGCGATCGACGCCGGCATCGCGAAGGCCGCGCTCGACGATACGCTGGCATTCGTGCGCACACGCACGCGGCCGTGGGTCGACAGCGGGGTCGAGCGGGCAACCGACGATCCGCTGACGATCCGCGAGATCGGCCATCTGCACATCCAGTTGCATGCGGCCGAAGCGCTGCTCGAACGCGCGGCGCGCACGCTCGACGAAATCGCGGCGCGCGGCGACGTGACCGAGGACGATGTCGCGCGCGCGTCGGTCGCCGTCGGCGAGGCCAAGGTGCTGACGACCGAAATCGCGCTGCTCGCGAGCGAGAAGCTGTTCGAACTGGCCGGCACGCAGTCGACGCTGGCCGAGCACAATCTCGACCGGCACTGGCGCAACGCGCGCACGCATACGCTGCACGATCCGGTGCGGTGGAAATATCACCTCGTCGGCAACTACTACCTGAACGGCGTGCGCCCGGCGCGGCATGCGTGGAACTGAGGCATTGACGCGCGCGCGATTCAGCCCGGCAGCGGCGGTTATTCTTCCTTCAGGAAATCCATGATCGGTGCAGGGCGGGACGCCGTCGCCGCACCGCACGCGCCGCGCGTCTACGCCGAGAGACTGGTTCCCGCTGCGAGAGGGACGCAAGCCATCGCACGCCCGATCGAGCCGACCGTCACTTCACGCACTCGAGCGCGTACTTCAAGCCCTGCCCGAGCAGCCCGCGCCACACGTCCCACGTATGTCCGCCGTCGACGATGCGCAGCTCGGCCGGATTCTGCGCACGGCGCAGCTGCGTGTACAGCACGCTCGATTCCGCCTGGATCGTCAGGTCGTCGTCGCCGGCCGCGATGAACATCGGCACGCGCCAGCTACGCGCGAAATAGCCGCGCAGCAGCGCCGGGTAGTTGAGCTCGTGCCACACGCGCGAGTCGAACTGCCGGTCGCCGAACACGCCGACATAACGCGCGGCGGAATTGAGCGGCGGCTCGTTCGCATAGATCGCGGGGCTCAGCAGCATCGCGCCGCAGAACAGGCCGGGTTCGAGCAGCGAGAAGCGCAGCGCGCCGAACCCGCCCATCGACACGCCGCCGATCGCGCGGCCCGCGCGCTGGTTCGACACCGCGAAGTGCGCTTCGACTTCGGGCAGCAGGTCGTTGAGGAACGCGCTCTGCATCTTCTCCTTGCGATCGACGTACCAGTCGGTGCCGCCCTGCGGCATCACGATCACGACGGGCGGAATCTCGCGGCGCTCGATCAGCGTGTCGGCGGTGGCCTGCAGCCGGCCCTGCGTGATCCAGTCGTTCGCATTGCCGGCGTTGCCGTGCAGCAGGTACATCACCGGGTAGCGCGCGCCTTCCGGGTTGTAGCCGGGCGGCAGGTAGACCGTGTACGACCAGTCGCGCTTCAGCGACGCCGACCGGAACGCGCGCAGCACGACGCTGCTGCCCGGATTGACCGGCGGTTCCTGGGCGGCCGGCATGACCGGCGCAGCCTGGGCGGCGAGCGGCGGCGGCGCGGGCGATACCGTCGGCGCGGCCGGCGTGGCGCGGGCGGTGGCGATGGAGCCGGCGATCAGGGCGACGGCGAACGGAAGGGCGAGTCGGCGCATAACGAAGCGTTTCAGGAGAGGCGCCGGCTATCGTAGCAGCGGCGCATGACGGCGCGGCGCGTCATAGCCGCGAACGGAACGGCAGCCGCGCGACGAGCGGCCCGTAGAGTTTGGCGACGAGATACAGCAGGCCCATCGCGACGGCATCGGCGGTCAGGCCGAGCGGCACGTCGAGATAACCTTCGGTCGCCTGGTAAAGCAGCGAATCGACCGCGAGCGAGATGCCGGTGCCCGCGACGAAGCACAGCAGCCCCTGCCGGCCGATCGTGCCGATCCACGGCATCGCGTGCGCGACCTTCTTCATCCAGCCGAGGTGCACGAGCTTGGCCGCGAGCCATGCGATCGCGAGGAAGTTCACGAGCCGCAGCGCGCCGAGGTTCTGCTTGATCGACGGATCGGTCGGGAACGGCTCGATGCGCAGCCGGTAGTACGCGCCGGCGGCGACGATCGCGAGCGAGACGGCCGTCAGCAGCCAGCCCTGCGGCTTGGGCGCGAGCGTCTGGTAGACGGGCTGGCAGCGCGCGATCACGCCGAGCACGAACAGGAACTGCCACGCGAACGGATTGAAGTCCCACGGCGCGCCTTCGACGGTCGGCAGGAACCGCGCGACGTGCGGCGCCGCGTACCACAGCGATCCGCTGAACGCGAGCATCAGCCACGGCTGCGTGCGCGCGAGCGGCAGCGCGAGCGGGACGAGCAGCGCGAAGAACGCATACATCGGCAACACCGACGCGAGATACGGCTGGCGGCGGAACAGCAGGATGTCGCGCAGCGCGGCGAGCGGCTTGTGGAGCAGGCCGTCGAGGTCGTTGGTCGGCATGTTCGGGCCGTCGATCGCGAACGCGTTCAGCGCGGCCGTGATCAGCAGCATCAGGCCGGCCGTCACGAGGAACGCGCGGTAGATCTCGAACGCGCGCAGGATGAAGCGCTGGCGCGCCGCGGCCTCGTCGTGCCGCTCGGCGAGCGAGTTGTACGCGATCGCGGTCGCGAAGCCGCCGAGGAATACGAATACCTCGGCCGCGTCGCACAGCGCGTACGCGTGCAGCGTCACGCGCGACAGGATGCTGCCGCCGATGTGGTCGATGACGATGACGAGCAGCACGAGGCCGCGGAAGAAATCGAGTTCGGCGTAGCGGCCGGCCCGGGCAGGCGCGGTCATCGGACCGCGTCCCGGCGCGGGCCGCGTGCGCGGCCGGCACATGCCGCGCATGAATCAGGGTGAAGCATGACTTCGTGAAGAAATGGCGAACGGATGCGCATTGTGCCACCGATGCGACGCCTGTCGGGTTTACGCGGATGGCGGGCCGGCCCGCCGCTGCCGATAAGCCCGGTCAGGCTCTCAGCGCAACGGGGCAGTTGGGACAGCGCAACGCTTTGCTTGCGGTTTCCTTACCCCGATGGACGGACGGTTTGCGACGTGACACCATTTTGTCCTCACGCGGCCGCACACCGCGTCGTCCGCCCTGCGGGCCACACATAAAACAGACCAAACAAATTCGCCGGGCGCTCTGCCTGCCCGGCCCTCGGCTCCGGAGAACCGTCATGAAGAAGCACGTCATTTTTGCCGCCGCGCTTGCCGCTTTCGCCGCGCCGGTCTTTGCCCAGAACAGCGTGACGCTGTACGGCCTGATCGACGAGGGCTTCAATTACACGAACAACGTGAACGTCAATGGGGTCGGAAAGACGAATTACCAGCTCGCGAGCGGTTTTGCACAGGGCAGCCGCTGGGGCCTGAAGGGCACCGAGGATCTCGGCGGCGGGCTCAAGGCGATCTTCACGCTGGAAAACGGTTTTGACGTGAACAACGGCCGGCTAGGCCAGGGCGGCCGCATGTTCGGCCGCCAGGCGTTCGTCGGGCTGAGCGAATCGCGTTTCGGCACGCTGACCTTCGGCCGCCAGTACGATTCCGTCGTCGACTATCTCGCGCCGCTGACCGCGAACGGCAACTGGGGCGGCACGCTGTTCTCGCACCCGTTCGACAACGACAACACGGACAACTCGTTCCGCGTCAACAACACGGTCAAGTATGCGAGCGCCGACTGGAACGGCCTGACGTTCGGCGGCACCTACAGCTTCAGCAACAGCACCGGCTTCTCGAACAACCGCCAGTACAGTATCGGCGCGCAGTATTCGCTGGCCGGGCTGCAGGTCGCGGCCGCGTACCTGCAGGCGAACAACCCGGGCGTCGGCAGCGCGGGCGCGATCTCGGCCGACGACGCGAACTTCGTCGCCGACCGCCTGCGCATCTTCGGCGGCGGCGTCAACTACACGTTCGGCCCGGCAACGGTCGGCTTCGTCTACACGAAGACGGACGTGAAGAACCCGGTGTCGACCGTCTACCTGCCGGCGTCGACGTTCGCCGGCCTCGGGCTGACCGCGACGAAGTTCCAGAACTTCGAAATCAACGGCAAGTACCAGCTCACGCCCGATTTCTATCTCGGCGCGCAGTACGTGTACACGGACGGCAAGTTCGATGCCGCGGCCGGTTCGTTCAAGCCGAAGTACCACACGGTCGGCCTGATGGCCGACTACAGCCTGTCGAAGCGCACCGACGTCTATCTGCAGGGTGCGTGGCAGAAGGTCGCCGGCGACAAGACCGGCACGGCGGCCGACGGCGGCTACGTCGTCGGGACGGACGGCCCGTCGTCGTCGTCGAACCAGTTCGCGGTGCGCGCCGCGATCCGCCACAAGTTCTGACCGGGCGGCGACCGAGGCCGAGCGCCCCGGCGGCGGTCGTCAGTCCGGCTGGCCCGTGCCGCCGAGCGTGGCCGCGAGCCAGTCGACGAAGATCCGCACGCGCGGCGCGAGATGCCGTCCGTGCGGGAACACCACCGACACGGGCAGCGGCTCGGCATGCCATTCCGGCAGCACCTCGACCAGCGAGCCGTCGGCGAGCAGCGGCGCGAGCCCGTCGCGCGGCGCCTGGATCAGCCCGAGGCCCGCGAGACAGCACGCGAGATACGCCTGCGAGCTGTTGACCGACACGATGCTTTGCATCTTCACCGTGTGCAGTTCGCCCGAATCCATGTCCGCATATTCCCAGTCCAGCTCGCGGCCCGTGCGGCTCGAGAAATAGCCGACCGCGACGTGGTCGGGCAGCTCGTCCGGCGATCTAGGCGTGCCGTGGCGCGCGAGATACGCGGGCGACGCGCAGTTGATCTGCGCCATCTCGCCGATGCGCCGCGCGACGAGCGACGTATCGGACAGCACGCCGACCCGCACCGCGCAGTCGATGCCGTCGGAGACGAGATCGACGAAGCGGTCGGTCGTGCTGATCGCGACGCGCAGGTCGGGGTAGCGCACGTGAAAATCCGGCAGCGCCGGGATCACCCGGTTCAGCGCGAAGCGCTCGGGCAGGTCGACGCGGATCACGCCGCGCGGCGATGCGCGGGCGTCCTCGAACAGCGATTCCGCATCGTCGAGATCGGCCAGCAACTGCACGCAGCGTTCGTAGTAGGTCGCGCCCTCGGCGGTCAGCGCGACGCGCCGCGTCGTGCGTTGCAGCAGGCGGATATTCAGGTGCCGTTCCAGATACTGGACGGCGTTGCTGACCGTCGGGCGCGGCAGTTGCAACTGCTCGGCCGCTTTCGTGAAGCTGCCGAGATGGGCGACGCGCGCGAAGATGCGCATTGCTTGCAGATGGTCCATGCGGGGCGGGAGCGTTGGCGGGTGGGAACAGGCTCCATTGTTAATCAGCGTCGAATGGTTTGGTGGAGCGTTTCGCGTTTATCCCGCGCGGCGATGCGCCGACAATCCGGTCCATCCACTCACCACCGGAAGGAAACGGACATGGACACGCGTCGACTGGGCCGCACGGGCCCGCAGGTTTCGGCGATCGCGCTCGGCTGCATGGGGATGTCGGATTTCTACGGGCCGGCCGATCGCGACGAAAGCATCGCGACGCTGCACGCGGCGCTCGACAACGGGATCACGATGCTCGACACCGGCGATTTCTACGGGATGGGCGACAACGAGATGCTGATCCGCGACGCGCTGCGCGGCCGGGCGCGCGACCAGGTGCTGATCAGCGTGAAGTTCGGCGCGCTGCGCGATCCGGCCGGCGGGTTTGCCGGCTACGACGCGCGGCCGCTGGCGATTCGCAACTTCGTCGCGTATTCGCTGAAGCGGCTCGGCACCGACTACATCGACATCTACCGGCCGGCGCGCGTCGATCCGGCGGTGCCGATCGAGGAAACGGTCGGCGCGATCGCCGATCTCGTGAAGGCCGGGTATGTGCGCCATATCGGATTGTCGGAAGCCGGCGCCGACACGATCCGCCGCGCGGCGGCCGTCGCGCCGATCGCCGACCTGCAGATCGAATACTCGCTGCTGTCGCGCGGTATCGAGGCCGGGATCCTGCCCGCGTGCCGTGAACTCGGCATCGGCGTGACGGCCTACGGCGTGCTGTCGCGCGGGCTGCTCGGCGGACGCTGGAGCACCGCGCGGCAGGGCGAACGCGATTTCCGCGCGGCGAGCCCGCGCTTCCAGGGCGAGAACCTCGCGCATAACCTCGCGCTCGTCGACGCGCTGCGCGCGATCGCCGACGAGAAGGGCAGCAATCCGGCCCAGGTCGCGATCGCGTGGGTGCTGTCGCGCGGCGCCGACATCGTGCCGCTGATCGGCGCGCGCAAGCGCACGCAACTGCAGGACGCATTGCGTGCGCCAGAATTGCAACTAACGGTCGATGATCTCACGCGCATCGAAGCGGCGGTTCCCGCCGGGGCGGCTGCCGGTGAGCGCTATCCGGCCGCGCAGATGGCGCACCTCGACAGCGAGCAGGCGCGGGGGCCGGTTCATGGGGACTGAGTGGTTCGGCGGCCGGTGGCGCGTGTGATGCGACGCGAAAGCGAGCGCGCCTGCTGCGGCGACGCGTTTCCCGGGAGCGGCGTGCGCGCGCGAAGAGGCGCTCGCCCGTCCGACAGGTCCTAGCCAGCCTCAGGCAAAACCAGATGGCGGGCGGCGTGGCAGGGGTTCACCATCGGCGCCGTACTCACCGGACGGAACGCCCTCCATGCAAATTCATACGCTGACGATCATCGTGCTGGTTTTCCTGCTGGCCGGCGCGGTGAAGGGAATGATCGGGCTCGGCCTGCCGACGATCGCGATGGGGCTGCTGACGCTCGCGATGCCGCCGTCGGCCGCGGCCAGCCTGCTGCTCGTGCCGTCGTTCATCACCAATGTGTGGCAGTTGTGGCTCGGCCCGTCGTTCGGGCCGCTGCTGCGTCGCCTTTGGCCGCTGCTCGCCGGTCTCACGATCGGCACGCTGACGGGCGGGCTGCCCGCGCTTGCGGCCGGCAGCACGTGGACGCATGCTGCGTTGGGCGTCGTGCTGATCGCCTACGGGTTGTGGGGGCTGGCCGCCGCGCGGCTGCCGGCGCCGGGGCGTCACGAAACCTGGTTGTCGGCCGTGGTCGGCTACCTGACGGGCGTCGTGACGGCCGCGACCGGCGTGTTCGTCGTGCCGGCCGTGCCGTACCTGCAGGCGCTGCGGCTGTCGAAGGACGACCTGATCCAGGCGCTCGGGCTGTCGTTTACCGCATCGACGATCGCGCTCGGCTTGCAGTTGCGCGTGACGGGCGCGCTGCAGACCGTCGATCTCGGCGTGTCGGCGCTCGCACTCGTGCCGGCGCTGGCCGGAATGGCCGGCGGGCAATACGCGCGGCGCGTGATGAGCGAGCAGGCGTTCAGGCGCTGCTTCTTCGTCGGGCTGATTGCGCTCGGTGCGTACATGGCCGCTTCGGGGTGGCTGTAAGCGGGCATCGCCGGGGAGCGTGATGTCTGTCGTCCCGAAACATCCCGAAGCCGGTTTCTACTGCCGGCTTCGGGAACTGTCGCAGGACGGCGGTTACACCGCTCAGGCCGGATCGGCGTACTTCAGCGTCCACCCGAACGTGCGGGTCGTGCCCGTGCCGAGCGCAAACGGCTTCGTCGTGCACGCGAAGTTCGAATGCAACTGGCCGATCGGCGTCGTCGACAGCGGATTCGTCGTGCCGTTCATCGTGTCGAAAGCGGACAGCGCGCAGTTGTCGAATCCGGAAGCCGCATAGCCGGTCGCGGCACTGTTCGCGTACGTCACCGATACACCGTCGCCGTTGGCCTGCGTGGACGCGAAATCCGCGAACGACGTGAAGTCCGTCTCGACCGACAGGTTGCCGGTGAGCGTGCCCGTGCTCAGCGTATCGCTGCGCGCGACCGTGCCGTGCGCGAACGTCAGCACCGTATGCACCTGCAGGTCGAGATCGGTCGTGTACGCCGCGTTCTTCGACGCGAGACGGAACTTCGTCGTATCGAACGACACGACCACCTGGCCGTTGGCCTGCTGCACGTTCAGGTTCTTGTAGTACGTGACGGGCATGTAGGTCTTGCCGTTGTACGACACCTGCGGCACCAGCAGCGCATAGCCGAGATCGGTCGTGCCGTAGATCAGCTTGTCGGAGAACGGCACCGGGTAGTACGGCGTGAACGAGTTGTAGTCGGGCGCCTGGCTGAGGTTCAGGTTGATCACGCGCCGGCCATCGCGCACGGTCACCAGCGCCGCGCTGTACGGATGCGCAGTGTCGCCGGGCTGGTTGTACCAGGTGAGCGTGTAGCGCGGCAGCGCGTCGAGCCACGCGTTGTAGTCCGCATCCGCCATCGGCGCCTTGCCGCCGAAGCCGAGCTTGTTCCACCACGCGTTCACGTACAGGTACTGGTGCAGCAGGCTGAAGTTCTCGCCCATCACGCGCGGCTTGCCGCGATACGTGTCGGTCCCGCGGCCCTTGACCCACATGTTCACCGACGGCGTCGGCAGCGACGGGTCGTACCAGTAGGTGTCGAAGCGGTGCGCGGCCTTGTCGATGAACGCGTACGCGATCTGCTTCTCCTGGTCGGACAGCACGCCCGCGTTGGCCGCGGCCGTCAGCACTTCCATGAACGCGGAATCGCCGTACGGGCCGATCGAGCGGCCATAGTTGAAGCCCTGGCCGTCGCCGTTCAGTTGCTGGAGGATCAGGTCGACCGACTTGCGCAGATAACCCTTCAGTTCCGGCGTGAGGTTCGCCTCGTTACCCATCTCGAACGTGCGCTCGGTCACTTCGCCGATCAGCAGCGTGCTGTAGCGGTCGAAGCGCGCCTGGTCGTAATAGGTCGTGTGCGTGTTCGACGCTTCGTCCGAGAAACCGCCCGACGCATCCTTGCGGATGTGGTTCGTGAGCGTGTACAGCAGCGCGTCGCGCGCGCCCATCGTCGCGACGGACGGATCGGTCGCCGACGCGAACGACGGGCTGCTCCAGCCGAGCTTCTGCCGCAGCCCGGCGATTCCGTAGGACACCGCATAGTAGTTCTGCGCGGTATTCAGCGACGCGATATCGATCGGCGTGCCGGCGGCCGGGCACGTGTCGGTCTTGCCGCTCGCGTCGGGGCCGAACATGTCGCAGAACCTGAGCCGCTGCTGAAGCGTCGCGAGCATCGCGTCGCTGAAGACTTCGTTGAGCATCCCGTGCGCCTTCAGGTTGTTCAGCGCGACGAGATAGTAGTACTCGCCCCACGACGTATTCGCATACGCGTAGTTGCCGCCCGACTGCGCCATCATCGCGGTCGTGATCGTCTGGTACGTCGCGAGATAGCTCGCGTATTGCGGGTCGCCCTTCGACTTCATGTCGATCAGGATGTACGACAGGCCGAGCGCGAGCTTGCCGGGCAGGAATTTGTCGCCGGTGTTCGTGTCGAGCACGTGGACCGGCGTGCCGTCGCCGAGATCCATCACCACCTGCGTGAAGTCGGGCGATTTCCGGATCAGGTCGAACAGCGCGCGCATCTGGCCCATCATCGTGACGGGAATGTTGGTGCCGGCCGGCACGCTGGTGTCGGGTGCACCGTAGACGAGCGCCTGCAGCGAGTTCGCCGCGAGTGTGGGTGTCGAAGGCGGGGGCGACGACGACTGCGGCGGCGTGTCGGTCACGTCGCTGCCGCCGCACGCGCTGACGAACAGGACGGAAAGGGCGCTGAGCGCGGCGCCGAGCGCGAATCTGCTGCGCGGATGCATTGTGTCTCCAGTTTGAATAGTGATGAAGGACGGGCAGGTGTGGCCGTTGCCGCGCTCGACGCCCGTACCTGACCTCCGCCTTGAACCCTGATCCCTGAAGACGGATGGCCTGAATCACAACTCGAGCGGGCAAGCGTTCCCCCTGCGCGGGCCGAGGCCGGCGTCGCGCTGATACATTGGAAAACGTTTTCCAAATTTAGGCATCGAACGGCTTGATGTCAATGAACTTTGACGCTGGAGGCGCCGGTAGAAACCCGAGTAGTGGGAAGAGGGAGGTGTGGGGCGAGATCGGGATTACGCGGAAATTGCGGGAAATTTTTTCCGAAGTCGATTGGGCGAAGCGCAGGATACCGATACTGAAGCGGCAGGCGGGCTCGCTCTCCTGCGATGCGCGTTTGATCACATTTTAGAGAAAACGTTATCCATAAGGATCAAGCGAATCGAGCCGCGCATCGGCGCATCGATCACGACCGGCGCCCGGCCTCGCCGGCGCTGCTAAAGCTGAGCCTCGATCGCCGCCTTGTCGATCACCGACCAGACCTGGCGGATCTTGCCGTCGTGGAACTCGTAGAACACGTTCTCGGCGAACGTGACCTTCCTGCCGTCGACGGCGAGCCCCATGAACGTCCCTTTCGGCGAACACGCGAAGCGAAGCCGGCTCGCGACGCGCGGCGGCTCGCACGCGAGCAGCCGGATGTCGAAACGGAGATCGGGAATGTCGCGAAAGTCCTGTTCCAGCATCGCGCGGTAACCGGCGAGGCCGAGCGGCCGGTCGTTGTGGATCACGTTGTCGTCGACATACTGGCCGAGTGACGGCCAGTCCTGCCGGTTCAGGCAGTCGATATATGCGCGGTAGCGGGTGGCGAGATCGGTGTCGGTCATGGCCGTGCCTCCGTGTGTCGGTGGGGTGGAATATCGTGCCGGGAGTGCGTTAGAGCTTCAGCGCGTCGAGTATCCGGCGCTCGACCGTCGCCCAGTCGCGATCGCCGTTTTCGATCGACAGCTTGTCGAGCGGCAGTTGCGCGAACAGCGCGTCAGTCGTTCGCCGATAGTCGCGATACAACGCGATCAGCCCGTCGAGACCTGTCAGTCCTCGCCGCATGCAATACGGCGCTGCCAGTTTCCAGTCGGTCTGATAGGTGACCCAGTCGTCGCCGCGTTCGGCGCAGACCGTCCGGACGGCGGCGTCGATATCGCGCTGCCAGAAGTAGATGACCAGCGGCGAGAGCGGGGCGATCGTCCGGGCCAGTTCCTGTACGTACGCTTCGATGAGCGCGGGTTCGCCTTCCATCAGCAGCAGATTGGTCAGGTCGCCGTGAAAGAGTTGTCCGTCCAGCACCGAAACGGTGGTGCCGAGCCGCGCCTTGTCGACGAAAGCGGCCCAGCGCGCGAGCGCACGTTCGGCGAGTTTTGCGGCCGTCGTGTCGCGCCAGGGCTCGAACCAGTGCTCGAGTTCGTCCGTGGCGCGCACGGGATGAGGCTCCGTCCGTTCGTGGATCGCTGCGGCGTCGTGCCCGGCCGCCTGCAGGTGACTGGCGATGAAGCGCATCGTGCTCGACTTGCCGGAGCCCATGATCCCTTCGACGATCACGAGTCGGCGGGCAACGGAAGCGGGCGAATCGTTGGCGGCAGCGATCATGTCGTGACTGGGTCGGGGCAGGAGGGCATCAGGTTACCGCGTGGAGGTTTCCGCCGACAAAAACGCCACGAACTCCCGCGTGTACTTCGGCAACGCATCGAACGACCGCGCGCAGAGCGTCAGCTTCCGGTGGCTCCACGAATCGGCCAGCTCGACGAGCCGCACGTCCATCGTCTGCATCGCACGCTCGGCCGCGTGCCGCGACACGATGCCGATGCCCACGCCGCTTGCGATCACGCGGCAGATCGCATCGAAACTCTTCAGTTGCACGCGATAGCGGATCCGCTTGCCGAGCGCGCGCGCGTGGTCGGCCAGGTGCACCTGCAGCGCGCTGCCGTCGGTGAGGCCGATGAAATCGGCGTCGGCGATCGCATCGAACGCGACCTGGTCGTGCGATGCGAGCGGATGCGCGGCCGGCACGACGACGATCAGCCAGTCCTCGCGGAACGGTTTCTGTTCGAGCCCGCCGAGCCCGACCGAATCGGCGACGATGCCGACCTCGGCCGTCTTGTTGCGGATCGCATGCACGATCTCCTGGCTCGAGCGTTCCTCGACGCTGATCGACAGCTTCGGATGATGCGGCAGGTAATCGGCCAGCGCGTCGGGCAGGTATTCGCTCAGCGACGCCGTGTTGCACAGCAGCCGGATATGGCCGCGCAGCCCCTGTCCGTATTGCTGCAGTTCGCCGCGCATGTGGTCGATCTGCTGCAGCACGGTGCGTGCGTGGTGTTCGAGCGCGCGGCCGGCATCGGTCGCCTGCGCGCCCGACTTGGTCCGGTGCAGCAGCGGCACGCCGAGCTCGTCCTCCATGCCGCGGATGCGTTCGCTCGCGGCCTGCAGCGTGATGTGGGTCCGCTCGGCGCCGCTCGTGATCGTGCCGGCCTCGCAGATGTTCAGGAAGAGCCGCAGGTCGGTCAGGTCGAAGCGCATGATGGGCGGGGAGCGATAGTGTCGGAATGGTCGATAAGTTAGCAGGAACCGCCGCGTCGGTCTCAAGCGCAGCCTGAGGCCCGCTTCGCCGGTTCCGCATTTTCGGGGCACGATCGATGCCCGATCATGGCCGCATCTCGACCGGGGAGCCTGTCATGCAGATCGATTCGTCGTGGGGCGTGTCGTTCAAGATCGCGTTGCACGTGTTGTGCCTGTGCATCGGCATCGCGTGGGCCTGTTCCGAACTCGTCGCATGGTTGCGTTGAGCGTGGCGGTACGCGCCTATTGAAACAAATTCGTCATAGTTTCTTGAGACGAAAATTCTTCCGCTTTCCTGCGAAAAGACCATCAAGTTTTTCCGGATCGGACCGTATTACCGGTAGCGAATGCCGGCCGACGTCCGGTTCGTGATCGTTTGTCATCATTGTTTGCATCCGGTTACACGTCGGCCGTTCCGTTTTTGAGATGCTTGAAAGATTGTCAAACCGGAGTCGGATCGTCCATGGAAACGCGCGAGATTCACCGCAAGGCGGCGTGGCTGTCGGGCCTGGCCGCCGTGCTCGTCATGGCCGGTTGCGCAAGCACGCAGTCCGTCCCGCCGAGCGACACGCTGGCGGGGCCGTCGTCGCCGTCGAGCCCGCCCACCGCTGCGCCGTCGGCCGCCACCCCGCCGCCGGCACCGATTTTCGTCGCGCAAAAGTACGTCGTGAAGCGCGGCGACACGCTGACGGGCATTGCGTCCGCGAACGATTGCAGCATTACCGACCTGCGCACCTGGAACAAGCTGGACGCGAACAGCAGGCTGCGCATGGGGCAGGTGCTGCGCATCGTCAGGCAGCAACCGCTGCCGCCGTCGGGCGCGGCCGGCACGCAGGCTGCCGCGCCGGCCGCCGCGAGCGA
Organism: Papaver nudicaule; assembly: GCA_023529015.1. Classification (NCBI taxonomy): domain Eukaryota; kingdom Viridiplantae; phylum Streptophyta; class Magnoliopsida; order Ranunculales; family Papaveraceae; genus Papaver; species Papaver nudicaule. Next base: position 49,039 of record JAJJMA010177284.1, read on the forward strand.
TGCGGCAGCGGGTAATCAGGCGTCCGCGCAGGCCACGGCGTCGTCGGCAAGCGATCGTCAGGTCGTCAAGGAAACGAAGCGGCATGCAGGTGGCGTCGCGCTCAAGTGGCCCGCACGCGGCAAGATCGTCGACGCGTTCCGGCCGGGCCAGAACCGCGGCATCCAGATCGCCGGCCGGCCGGGCGACCCGGTTCGCGCGGCGGCCGACGGCCGCGTGATGTACGCGGGCACCGGCCTGAACGATTACGGCAGCCTGATCATCGTCCAGCACAACGCGGATTTCCTGACCGCCTATGCGCACAACCGCAAGCTGCTCGTGAAGACCGGCGACATCGTGCGCCAGGGCGACGCGATCGCCGAGATGGGCGACCTCGACAACTCGCGCGTCGCGTTGCTGTTCGAGGTGCGGCGCGACGGCAAGCCGGTGAATCCGATGCCGTACCTGCCTTCATCGCAAGGGTGAGGCAGGCCGTTCCGCTGGAACGCGACGGCGGTCGCTGCTAGGCTAGGGGTTGTTTGCGAGTCCCGCGTTTCGCGCGGGGCCGACGGGCGTCTTACGGGGATGCGCGGCGGATGCCGTCGCGGGCCGGCCGTCGGCGTGAACGGGCGTGCATCGTCGATGCGCGCCCGCGTTGCTTCGTGCCATCGTTTCCGACAGAACACACCTCATCCATGGACCACTCTCCGACACGCCGCTCGCTGTTGCTTGCCGCCGTTGCAGCACCGTTCGTCGCCGCGTGCACGTCCGCGCCGGTCGCCGACCAGGGGCGCGCCCACGCCGCGCAAGCCGAACTCGCCGCGCTCGAGAAAGCGTCGAACGGCCGGCTCGGCATCGCCGCGCTCGATACGTCGAACGGCGTGCGCATCGCCCACCATGCGCGCGAGCGCTTTCCGCTGTGCGGCACCTATGCGGTCGTCGCCGCCGCCGCGATACTCGCGCGCGGCTCGCTCGACGCGTCGCTGCTGCCGCGCCGCATCCTGTACCGCCGCTATGAAGTCGTGTCGGGCTCGCCGATCACGGAAAGCCACGTCGACACGGGCATGACGATCGCGCAGCTTTGCGAGGCGATGCTGCAGTCGGGCGACAAGGGCGCGGGCAACCTGCTGATGGGCGTGCTCGGCGGCCCGCAGACCGTCACGTCGTTCGCGCATGGGAGCGGCGACACGACGTTCCGCCTCGATCGCTGGGAACCCGCACTGAACCAGGCCGCGCCGGGCGACGAGCGCGACACGTCGACGCCGGTCGCGATGGTCGACACGCTGCAGCGGCTGCTGCTCGGCGACACGCTGCACGAACCGCAGCGCACGCAATTGACGGAATGGATGGTCGGCGGCGCGCGCGGCGCGACCGGCATCGCGGCGGGCGTGCCGCCCGGCTGGCGCGTCGCCGACAAGGCCGGCACCGGCGGTTACGGCACGACGACCGACGTCGCGGTGCTGTGGCCGCCGTCGCGCCCGCCGATCGTGATGGCCGTGTCGTTCACGCAGCCGCAGGCCGACGCGGCGGCCCGCGCGGACGTCGTCGCGGCGGCGGCGCGCATCGCGGCGGGCGCGCTTACCGCGACTGCCTGAGCGTCGCGCGCCTCGCGCAAAGCCGGCGTTTGGCTTATCGTGTCGGTCAGCGTGCGCCGGCGTCGGCGCGCGGTCCTTCCGTTTCATGTGCCTCTTCATGCGCCGACTTCCGCCCCTGCACGCGCTGCAGATCTTCTCGACGGTGGCTCGCCACCGCAGCTTCACGCGCGCGGCCGAGCAGCTCTGCATCACGCAGGGCGCGGTGAGCCGGCAGATCCAGACGCTCGAGGCGCATTACGGCTTTCCGCTGTTCAAGCGGCATGCGAAGGGCCTCACGCTGACGGCGGAGGGCGAGCAGTTGCTGCCGGTCGTCAACGAGAGCTTCGCGCGGATCGAGGACATCTCGATGAAGCTCACGCGGCAGCGCACCGATCTCGCGCTGAAGGTGCCGACCTGCGTGATGCGCTGGATGCTGCCGCGCATCATGCGCTTCCAGGGCGAGCATCCCGATCTCCATGTGCAGATCACGACCGCGTGGCAGCACGTCGTCGATTTTTCGAGCGAGCCGTTCGACGCGGCGGTCGTCTACGGCACGTCGCCCGGCGCGGGCGTATTCGCGCTGCCGCTGTTCGACGAACGGCTGACGCCGGTATGCGCACCGGAGCTGCGGCAGGCGTCGCCGCTCGACGCGGTCGGCGATCTCGCGCGCCATACGCTGCTGCATCCGACCCGCGACCATCGCGACTGGCGTGCCTGGCTCGATCATGCGGGCGAGCGCGGCGTCGATCCCGCGCGCGGGCCGACGTTCGACACGCTCGATCTCGCGACGAACGCGGCGATGCAGGGCTTCGGCGTCGCGATCGGCGACGTGACACTGGTCGACGACGACGTCAGCGCGCGCCGGCTCGAACGGCCGTTCGACATCGTGCTCGAGACGGGCGCACGCTACTTCTTCGTCTATCCCGAGAACCTCGGCAACCAGCAGAAGATCCGCGCGTTCAGCGACTGGATCGCGCGCCATCGCGACTGACGCGCGGCTGCGTCGGACCCGCCGCGCGCCGCGCAGGCAGCCGGTGTTACTGGTACGTCACGACGGCGATCATCGGCGCGAGATTGTTGCCCGGACGGTTCGGTAAAACGATTGCGCGCGAAGCCTGAGTAAAGGTCGTGGTCTTGACGGCCTGCTGGCTCGCCGCGTCGACGAACGCGATCTGGCCGGTCGCCGGCCGCGGGCAGTCGGCGCGCACGTGCGCATGTGCGGCGTCGGCCGTATCGAGCGCGAACGAGCAGGGTGGCTCGACGATCATGCCGGAAAAGTAAATGATGCCGGACGCGCCGGCGGCAAAGGACGAGGACGTGGCCAGAAGCGAGGCAGCCAGGGCGAACGAGGCGGCGAACAGGCGATGCTTCATGACAGGCTCCAGAGAGGAAGCGCGTCGCAGCGGGGCCGCTCGGGTGGCAGTCCGTCAACGCTGCGGTGCTGTATGCGTAAACGGCAAAACCATCGGGCCTCTTGAATGAAAAAGCGGAAATGACGGGAATAAGCAAACAGCGCCGTATTCCTTCAATCAATTTATCTCAAATTTGGGCGGCCGCAAGCTCGGGTAATGCCGGTGTAGTAAACCAGCAGGGGCGGTCGCCGGCGGACGCCGGTTGTTGCGGGTGAATCGTTGCGGAGTCAACGAGTCGGTCGTGCCGCGAAGTGTCGTTCGCCAAATGAAAACGGCCGCTCGTGATGACGAGCGGCCGTGTTGCGTGGTGCGGTGTGGCGGTGCGATCAGGCCATGCGCTTGCGCACCGCGCCGACGACGATCAGCAGCACGATCGCGCCGATGATCGATGCGATCCAGCCCGCACCCTGGCCCGGTGCATACCAGCCGGCGGCGCGGCCGACGTAGCCGGCGACCAGCGAGCCGACGATGCCGAGCACGGCCGTCATCAGGATGCCCATCTTGTCGTCGCCGGGCTTGAGCGCGCGGGCGAGGAGGCCGACGATGAGCCCGACGACCAGGGTTTCGATGAATTGAAGCATGAACGCCTCCCTATTGCTGTTGAGCTGTGGACGAAAGCAAATTGACCCGTGCAGCGCACAAGGGTTCCATGCGGCGGCAAACCGGCGCGTGGCGTGGCGAGTATCGCATGGCGGCGCGACGTGCAGATGTCACGCGGCCGGCGCGCCCGGCACCGGTTCGAGGCGGCGGTAGCCCTCGGTCGCCTGCAGCAGCGTGCGCGTGTAGTCGCGCGCGACCTGCCCGGCGCGTACATCCTCGACCCGCAGCTGCTCGACGATCTCGCCATGCTGCATCACGGCGACGCGCTGGCACAGGAAGCCGATCACCGCGAGGTTGTGACTGACGAGGATCATCGTCAGGTTGCGTTCGCGATGCAGGCGGCGCAGCAGGTTCAGGATCTCGGCCTGCACCGATACGTCGAGCGCGGATGTCGGCTCGTCGAGCAGCAGCACGCGCGGCTCGACGATCAGCGCACGCGCGATCGCGACGCGCTGCCGCTGGCCGCCGGACAACTGGTGCGGATAGCGGAAGCGGAACGCGGGGCCGAGCCCGACTTCGGCCAGTGCGCGGGCGATCCGCGCGTCGGCGTCGTCGATCGCGTGGATCGACAGCGGCTCGCGGAGCGTCTGGTCGACCGTGAAGCGCGGATGCAGCGACGCGTACGGATCCTGGAACACCATCTGCACGTGACGGCGGAACGCACGGTCGGGCGTGCCGCCGACCGGCCGTCCGTCGATCGACAGGCTGCCGGACGCGAGCGGCACGAGGCCCGTCAGCGCGCGCAGCAGCGTCGACTTGCCGGAGCCCGATTCGCCGACGAGCCCGAACACCTCGCCGTCGCGCACCGCGAAGCTCGCGTCGCGCACGGCGTCGACATGACCCGTGCGGGTCGGGAAACGGATCGATGCGTGATCGACGTCGATCATCGTGCGGCCTCCTGGCGAGCGGCGGGGGTGGACGCAGACGGCGCGGGATCGAGCCAGGCCGGATCGCGCCGCAGCACCGGCAGTTCGTCCGGCGGGTTCGCAAGCGGCGGGTTCGCCGCGAGCAGCCCGCGCGTGTACGGATGGGTCGCGTCGCGCAGGTCGCGCGCGGCGCAGGTTTCGACCACGCGGCCCGCGTACATCACCGCGACGCGGTCGCAGAACGACATCACCAGCGGCAGGTCGTGGCTGATGAACATCAGGCCCGTGTCGTGCCGCGCGATCATCGCGTCGAGCACCGCGAGCACCTGCATCGAGACCGCGACGTCGAGCGCGGACGTCGGTTCGTCGGCGATCAGCAGGCGCGGGCCGGTCGATACCATCATCGCGATCATCACGCGCTGGCCCATGCCGCCCGACAGCTCGTGCGGATACGCATCGGCGACGCGCGCCGGGTCGCGGATCTGCACAGCCTCGAGCGCGTCGACGATCCGTTCGCGCAGCGCGCGACCGCGCAACCCGGGCTCGTGCAGCCGGAACGCTTCGCCCATCTGCTTCGCGACCGTCATCACCGGGTTCAGCGAATACTTCGGGTCCTGCAGGATCATGCCCATCTGGCTGCCGCACAGCCGCCGGCGTTCGCGCGGCGACATCGCGAGCAGGTCGTGGCCCGCGAAGCGCATCGTGCGCGCCGACCAGCGCGCGGCGTCGGGCAGCAGGCCGAGCAGCGCGCGGCCCGTCAGCGATTTGCCAGAACCCGATTCGCCGACGATGCCGAGCCGTTCGCCGGGCGCGAGCGTCAGCGACAGGTCGCGCACGGCATCGGACACGACGCCGTCATGCCCGCGAAAGCCGATCTTCAGCCCGTCGATCTCGCAGAGCGGCGCGGGCGCGGTGGCGTTATTCATCGGCATGTCACGCTCCATGGCGGGGATCGAAGACGTCGCGCAGCCCGTCGCCGAGCAGGTTGAACGCGAGGCTCACGAGCAGGATCGCGATGCCGGGCAGCGTCGCGACCCACCACGCGTCGAGCAGCACGTTGCGGCCCGACGCGACCATGAAGCCCCATTCGGGGCTCGGTGGCTGCGCGCCGAGGCCGAGGAAGCCGAGGCCCGCGACGGTCAGGATGATGCCGGCCATGTCGAGCGTCGCGCGCACGATCACCGACGACATGCACAGCGGCACGATGTAGCGCAGCAGGATGCGCGGGCCCGACGCGCCTTGCAATCGCGCGGCATGGATGTAGTCGGCCTGCGCGATGCGGATCGTCTCCGCGCGCGCGAGCCGCGCATATGCGGGCCACGCGGTGATCGAGATCGCGACGACCGCGTTGATCACGCCGGGCCCGAGCGCGGCCGCGAATGCGAGCGCGAGCACGATCTTCGGGAACGCGAGCGCGACGTCGGTGATGCGCATCAGCACGCTGTCGACGAAGCCGCCGCAATAACCGGCCGTCGTGCCGATCAGCAGGCCGATCGGCACGACGATCACGACGACGAGCAGCGCGATGCCGAGCGTGAGGCGCGAGCCGTCGATCAGCCGCGAGAGGATGTCGCGGCCGAGCTGGTCGGTGCCGAACCAGTGCGATGGCGAGCCGGGCGGCAGCAGGCGGTCGGACAGCACCTGGCGCAGCGGATCGTGCGGCATGATCAGCGGGCCGACGATCGCGACGACGATCAGCGCGACGAGGATCGCGAGCCCGAACAGGTTGAGCGGATTCGTGGCGAAACGGCGCCAGCGTCGGTACGCGAGGCCGAGCGCGGCCTGCGAGCGCGACGCGGGCGCATCGGAAAGCAGCCACGCGCGCAGTGTGAGGCGCTCGGTGTTCATGATCGGACGACCTTCGGCATGGGCGAGGAAAGAAGCAGGATGGAGGCGGTCATGTCGGGGCGGCCCTCAGCGCGCACGCGGATCGAACACGCGGTACAGCGCGTCGGTCAGCAGGTTGACGGTGATGAACATCGCGCCGATCACGAGCGTCGCGCCGAGCACCGCGTTCATGTCAGCGTTCAGCAGCGCGCCGGTCAGGTATGAGCCGAGCCCCGGCCACGCGAACACGATTTCGGTCAGCACCGAGCCTTCGAGCAGGTTGCTGTACGTGAGTGCGATCACGGTGAGCAGCGGCACCGCGATGTTGCCGAACGCATGCCGCCAGATCACGCGCCGCTCGGACAAGCCCTTCGCGCGCGCGGTCACGATGTATTCCTGGCTCAACTGGTCGAGCATGAACGAACGCGTCATGCGGCTGAGATACGCGACCGAGTAGTAGCCGAGGATCGCGGCCGGCAGCGCGATGTGCGACACCGCGTTGCGGAACACGTCCCATTCGCCCGCGAGCGCCGCGTCGATCAGCAGGCTGCCCGTGCGCGGGTCGACCATCCCGTCGTACACGGGATCGAGCCGCCCGGGCCCGCCGACCCAGTGCAGCCGCGCGTAGAACAGCAGCAGCCCCATCAGCCCGAGCCAGAACACCGGCACCGAATTGCCGATCAGCCCGACGAAGCGCGCGATGTGATCGATCGGCCGGTTGTGCTTCACGGCGGCCGCGACGCCGAGCGGCACGCCGATCGCGATGCCGATCAGCGTCGCGATCGTCGCCAGTTCGAGCGTGGCCGGGAACACGCGCTTGATGTCGTCGAGTACCGGGTTCGCCGTCAGCAGCGACATGCCGAGATTGCCGTGCAGCACGTCGCGCGCGTAGATCAGGAATTGCGTGACGAGCGGCTTGTCGAGCCCGAGCGCGATGCGTTCGGCCGCGTACGCGTCGGCCGACGCGCGATCGCCGAGGATCGCGAGCACGGGATCGATCGGCACCTTGCGGCCGATCACGAAGGTCAGCGCGAGCAGCCCCGCGAACGTGACGGCGAGCGTGAGCGCCCAGCGCAGCACGCGCAGTGCCCAGCGTACGGCCGGGCGCCGCGCGGGCAGCGTGCGCAGTGCTTCGAGGGAGGAGGCGGGAGTCGACATGCGGCGAATCTTATTGCTTCTTCAGGTTACGGTACGACACGAGATCGTTGATCGGCCCGACTTCCAGCCCGCTCACGCCGGGCCGCGTCGCGACCTGCGCGACTTTTTCGAACATGATCACGAACGGCGAGCGCGCGAGCACGTCCTTCTGCATCGCCTGGTAGCGCTGCGCGCGTTTCGCGGCGGTCGGTTCGGCGAGCGCGGTGTCGGTTTCCTTCGTGAGCTGCGGGATGTCCCAGCTATTGCGCCAGGCCAGCATTTTATAGCTCGACTTGTCGGAATTGTCCGGATTCCACGCGAAACCCTGCGCGTTGCTGTGCGGGTCGATGTAGTCGGCCGACCATTCGCCGATGTAGATGTCGTGCTGGCGCGCGCGGTATTTCGCGAGCGTCTGCTTGTTGTCGCCGGGGATCAGCTGCACCTTGATGCCGGCCTGCGCGAAGTTCGCCTGCACGGCCTGCGCGATCTCCGTGTACGGGTAGTCGTTGCGCACGTCCATCGTCACCGAAAAGCCGTTGGGCACGCCGGCCTTCGCGAGCAGCGCCTTCGCCTTCGCGACGTCGAGCTGGTACGGGTTCGTGTTCAGCGTGCCGAGGAAGCCTTCGGGCAGGAAGGTCTGGTGCACCTTGTAGGTCGTCTTCACGACATTGCCCTGGATGCCGGCATAGTCGACGAGCCACTTCAGCGCTTCCTGCACGTCGGGTTTCGCGAGCGTCGGGTTCTTCGTGTTCAGGCCGAGATACAGCAGCGTCGCCTGCGGCGATGCCGACACCTTCGCCTTGCCGGATTTCACGACCGACGCCAGATCGTCGGGGCTCAGGTCGCGCGCGGCGTCGACGTCGCCGTTTTCCAGCAGCAGGCGCTGGCTCGCGGCTTCGGGCACGTGGCGCAGCACGATGCGCTTCATCGCGAGCGGCAGCCGGTAGCCGTCGAAGCGCTGCAGCACGATGCTGTCGCCGGCCGCCCACTTGACCAGCTTGTACGCGCCGGAGCCGGCCTCGTTGGTCTTCAGCCATGCGTTGCCGAAGTCGTTGCCCTGCTGGTGCGACAGCAGCAGCTTCTTGTCCAGCACCGACGCGGGCCACGAGCCGAGCACGTTCAGCACGAAGGTCGGTGCGTACTTGTGGTCGGTCGTGACCGACACCGTCAGGTCGTCGAGCTTCTTCACGTTCGCCACGACGTTCGCCTTCGTGAGGCCGATGCCGGTCAGCACGGCGGCCGGGCCCTTGTCGAGCAGTACCGCGCGCTGGATCGACCACGCGACGTCGTCGGCCGTCAGCGGGTTGCCCGAATGGAACTTGAGGCCGGGGCGCAGCTTGAACGTATAGGTCAGCCCGTCGGTGCTCACCGTCCACGACTGCGCGACATCGCCGTTGAATTTCGACGGATCGCGCAGGTCGACGCGCACGAGCCGGTCGTATGTGTTCGCGACGTATTCCTCCGGCACCAGCTCGTAGATCTCGCCCGGGTCGAGCGTCGTGAATTCGTCGAGCAGCGTGGCCATCACGAACAGGTCCTTCGGCGTTTCCGCGTACGCAGCGGAAAGCGGAACGGCGGCGAGAACGGACGCGGCGGCCAGCGCCGCGACAAGCCGGGATGTCAGGGGTTTCATCTGCGCTCCATCGTTGAGTGAACGTGCAATGGGTAAACGGTAACGGTAACGGGGATGTACATCGCCATCACATCAGGCGCCACGGGCCGCTCGCCGCGTTGTCGATCTGCGGCAACGCGTGCGAGCCGGGCAGTTCGTAGTGCCACCATTCGCTGTCGATGTGCGCGAAGCCGGCCGCGTGCATCACGCCGAGCAGCAGCAGGCGGTTGCGTTGCACCGCTTCCGGCAACCCCGAGTGGAAGTGGCCGGACGCGGCGACCATCTCGTCGAAGCCCGTGCCCATGTCGAGCGGGTCGCCGTTCGCGCCGACCAGCGTCAGGTCGAGCGCGGTGCCGCGGCTGTGATTCGAGCCGCGCCCGAGATCGGCGATGAAGTCCGGATCGGGCAGGAAATCCCACAGCACCTGCTGCGCCTGCGGCGGCCGGTACGCGTCGTAGATGCGCAGCGTGAAGCCGGCCTGCGCGGCGACGTCCACCGCGCGGCGCAGCGCGGCTTCGGCCGGCTCCAGCAGCAGGCAGTGCGCGCGGCGGTAGATCGGTTTGCCGGTCAGGTTGCGGTCGGTCGCGTAGACGAGATCGAGGTCGACGCGATGCGTGGCGGGCGTGATTTCGACGAGGCGGTGGTCGTTCATCGGCGGTTCGGGTTCGTTCAGGCTCGCTCAGGATTCGAATTGGTCGAACGTGTGCTGCAGTTCGCGGTTGCGCGCGACGCGCCGGTCGATCGCGGGGCCGAGGCGGTCGACGACGGCCGTGATCAGCAGGTTGAACAGGCAGGTGAGCGGCGCGAGCGAATCCCAGAACTGGCCGACGTCGGTCTTCACCTGCAGCAGGTCGGCCGGCCATTCGCGCGCCCACGGGCACGACAGATCGGTGACCAGCGCGAACGGCTGCCCGCGCTCGGCGGCCGCCTGGCAATAGCGGCGCGCGCTGCGCGAATACGCGCGCGTGTCGGTGACGATGCAGTATGGCCGCTCGAATTCGGAGTTCAGCGAATCGACATACGAGCCCGACTGGCCGTCGGAATAGAACACGCGCGGGCGCAGGTATTCCAGGTAGCTGCTGAACGCGTTGCTGATCCCGCGCGTCGACTGGATGCCGAGGATGAACACGGCGTCCGCATGCGCGATCCGGTCGGCGACCTGCGCGAACACGGGGCCTTCGGCGAGCCGGTACACGTGGCGGATCGCATCGAGCTCGCGTTCGAGCGACGACGCGAGCGTGCCGTCGCCGGCGCTGTCGTTGCCTTCGGCCGGTTGCGTGCCGGCGACGCGGCGGTATTCGTCGAGCCGGTCGGTGATCATCCACGGGCGATCGCCGCCGCCGCGCAGCTCGCGTTTCAGGTCGTCGAGATTGCGGTAGCCGACGCTGCGCAGGAAGCGCCCGACCGAGATACCGCTCGTGCCGGCCTGCTGCGCGATCTGGTCGGCCGTCTCGAGCCCGAGCCGGTCGAGGTTCGCGAGCATGTAGCTCGCGATGCGCTTCGCGGTCGGCGTCAGCTCGGCATAGCGGGATTCGACGGTACGGGCGAACGCGCAGGTCATTGGATGTTAGATCGTTGTCGTCGGTTGATCGAATGTCATCCATCTAACAAAGCCAAAATCATTCGCGCCAGCGGATAAAAACTATGGTGTGAGGATAGGTGATAGGGTCGAAAACGCGTTCGAGGGCCGGGTGGTGGCATGCTAGGGCGCGTCTTTTTATGTCTGTCAGGAATAATTTGCGTTTATGCCTGTCGGGAATATACTGCGTTTATTGCCTACAGGATCCGCGCCGTGAATTTCATCGTCAATACGCCCGCGCAACTGGGCGAAATCCTGTCTTCCGCGCGCCAGGCCAAGGGCCTGACGCAAGCCGAAGCGGCTGGGCGAATCGGCGTGGGCCAGTCGCGCCTGTCGCTGCTCGAATCCACGCGTACCGAAAGCCTGTCGCTCAGCCAGTTGCTCGAGTTGACCGCGCTGTACGGCCTCGAACTCAGCATCCGCACGAAGGACGGGCGCGACGCAGCCGACGTCGAGTGGTAAGCGATGGGACGCAAATCGCACACGCGCGCGTTGTCGATCTGGACGAATGGCCGGCGGGTCGGCACATGGCGGATTCCCGCGCGCGGCGACATGGAACTGCTGTACGACGCCGGCTGGAAGCAGTTGGCGGTCGGCCGCCCGTTGTCGCTGTCGCTGCCGTTTGGTGTCGGCGATGCACCGTTGCGCGGCGAACGCGTCAATCACTACTTCGACAACCTGCTTCCGGACAGCGACGCCATTCGGCGCCGGTTGGCCGCCCGGTTCGGCACGGCGACGACCGAGCCGTTCGATCTGCTCGCCGCGCTCGGTCGTGACTGTGTCGGGGCGGTGCAATTGCTCGGCGAAGACGATGCGCCAACCGGCCTGGATCGTATCGACGGGACGCCGCTGTCGGACGGCGACGTTGCACGCGTGCTCGATCAGGCGAGCGGGGTGGCGACGGGGCCCGGGGACGACGACGATTTCCGGCTGTCGCTGGCCGGTGCGCAGGAAAAGACCGCGCTGCTGTTTCACGACGGACGCTGGATGCGCCCGCATGGCGCGACGCCGACGACGCATATTCTCAAGTTGCCGCTCGGGCTGGTCGGCAACAAGCGGGCCGATCTCACGGCCTCGGTCGAGAACGAGTGGCTGTGTCTCGCGATCCTGCGAGCGTTCGGCCTGCCGGCGGCGAATGCGAAAATCGTGCGTTTCGGCGCGCACAAGGTCCTGTCGGTCGAGCGTTTCGATCGGACGTTGCATCGTGACGGCGGGTGGCTGTTGCGCTTGCCGCAGGAGGATTTCTGCCAGGCGCTCGGCGTGCCGCCGCACCTGAAGTACGAGTCGCAGGGCGGCCCCGGCGTGCCCGACCTGGCCGGCCTCCTGCGCCGTTCGGAAACGGCGCGGGAGGATCTCGACACACTGTTCGCGGCCCTGATCGTGTTCTGGATGCTCGCGGCACCGGACGGGCATGCGAAGAACTTCAGCCTGCGCCTGCTGCCGGGCGGCCGTTTCCGCCTCACGCCGCTCTACGACGTGATGTCGATCTGGCCGGTCGAAGGCGATGGCGCGAACCAGTGGCCGTGGCACAAGGCGAAGCTCGCGATGGCCGTGCACGGCAAGCGCAAGCACTATGCGATGCGCGACATCACGCGACGGCACTTCACCGCGATGGCCGAATATTGCCTGCTCGGCGATATCGCGACGCCGCTCGTCGAACGGCTCATCGCGATGACGCCGCATGTGATCGAATCGGTCGGCGCGGCGCTGCCTCCCGGTTTTCCGGCGAGGGTCGCGGAGCGCATCCTGGGTGGATTGCGGTTCGCCGCGCAACGGCTCGACGAAATGCCGCGGGAGTAAACCGCGCGTCGGCCTGGCCCGGTTAGCTGGTGTTCGACGTATCGGCATTCCCCTGTTTCCGTTTTACACGATCAGTGATCCGAATCGACTGCGTCGCATCTTGATCACGCGTTGCGTGTCTCGATCTTCTCTTGTCGCCATTCGTGGCATCCCGACCGGGCGCGGTCGTATTTCCGCATTCACCGACCTGACCGATTTGCCGACATCTATCGCTGCCCGGCACCCCGCTGCATCGCAATAATTACAAAATTAAAGTAGATCAGATTAAGTCATTAATTCAGGCTAATAATTCATTTAAGTTTTTCGGCGATTTGGATTTAACTTGCGTGGCGGGATGTTCGATTTTCGATAATCCGAAAAACGGCAAGTGTTCCGTAATGGGAATTCGCTTAATCGCAAGAATGAAGAGGACACCATGACGAATCTTTCTCGACGCAGGATGCTGGCGGGCACGGCCGGCGCCATAGCCGCCGCGGGCATTGCCGTATCGGCGAAGGCCGCCTCGTTCGGCAATCCGGACAGTCCGCCGGAAGGCGCGGTGAATGCGCGCAACCGTCAGAGCCTGACCGACCCGGGCCCGAAAAATCCGGTAATCGCCAACCAGTTTCCGTCTTTTCAGGATCCGCCGGCCACCGATATCAACGGGATGCCATTATTCTGGGCGTCTTTCAATAATGCCCATAAACGAATTCAAAATGGCGGGTGGGCGCGCGAAGTCACGCAGGACGATTTTGCGATTTCGGAAACCATTTCCGGCGTCAACATGCGCCTGACGCGCGGCGGCATTCGCGAGATGCACTGGCACCAGCAGGCCGAGTGGGCCATCATGCTCGACGGCCGTTGCCGGATCACGGTGCTCGACGAACTGGGGCGCCCGTCGGTGCAGGACGTGAAAACCGGCGATCTCTGGTATTTCCCGCCCGGCCTGCCGCATTCGCTGCAGGGCCTCGGCACCGATGGCGCCGAATTCCTGCTCGCGTTCGATAACGGTCGTGCGTCGGAATTCAACACGCTGCTGCTGACCGACTGGGTCGCGCATACGCCGCCCGACGTGCTCGCGCTGAACTTCGGCGTGCCGGCCGAGGCGTTCAGGAACATTCCGCTCGACAACCTGTGGATCTTCCAGGGCGACGAACCCGGCCCGCTCGCGGAAGCCCAGCACGCGTCGGCGTCGTCGGCCGGTGCGCCGCCGCATCCGTTCATCTTCTCGCTCGGCGACATGAAGCCGGCCAGGAAGACGCGCGGCGGCGAAGTGCGGATCGCGGACAGCACCAACTTCAACGTGTCGACGACCGTCGCGGCGGCGCTCGTCACCGTGCATCCGGGCGGCATGCGCGAGCTGCACTGGCACCCGAACGCGGACGAATGGCAGTACTACCTGCAGGGCGACGCGCGAATGACCGTGTTCGACACGGGGCCGAAGGCGCAGACGGCCGATTTCCGCGCGGGCGACGTCGGCTACGTGAAGAAAAGCCTCGGGCACTATGTGCAGAACACCGGCAACACCGACCTGGTGTTCCTCGAGATATTCAAGACCGACCGCTATGCGGAGGTGTCGCTGTCCGACTGGCTCGCGCACACGCCGCCGAAGCTCGTCGAGGCGCACCTGAACGTCGCGCCGGACGTGATCGCGCAGTTTCCGCGCAACCGTCCCGACGTCGTGCCGCTGTAACGCCGCCGTCGTCCTGCCGTGGCCGGCAGGCGGCAGGCCGGCCGCGGCGCCCGCTTCCGGGCAAGCCTTCCTCATCCGAACGGAACACAACACACCATGATTCCCGTCACGAGCAAATCCGCCGGCGGCTTCGCGCAGCCGGGGCTGTCTCCCGAGCGCGCCGACGGCGCGGCGCGGGCCGCACTGGAAGGGCGCCGCACCGGCGTCGCCGCGCTGCTGCCGTTCGTCGGCCCGGCCGTGATCGCGTCGATCGGCTATATGGACCCCGGCAACTTCGCGACCAACATCCAGGCCGGCGCCGCGTACGGCTACCGGCTGCTGTGGGTCGTGCTGGCCGCGAACGCGATCGCGATGCTGTTCCAGGCGATGTCGGCGAAGCTCGGCATCGTGACCGGCCGCAATCTCGCGGAGCTGTGCCGCGACCGTTTCCCCGCGCCGGTCGTGTGGGTGATGTGGGCCGCATCCGAGATCGCCGCGATGGCGACCGATCTCGCCGAATTCCTCGGCGGCGCGCTCGCATTCGGGCTGTTGTGCCACCTGTCGCTGTTCGCGGGAATGATCGCGACGGCATGCGCGACCTGCGCGATCCTCGCGCTCGAAAAGCGCGGTTTCCGGCCGCTGGAAGCCGCGATCGCGGCGCTGGTCGGCGTGATCGGCGCGTGTTATCTCGGCGAACTGCTGATCGCGCCGCAGGACTGGCACGCGGCCGTTTTCCACCTGGTCGTCCCGCAGATTCCGGATCATGCGGCGCTGACGATCGCGGTCGGGATCATCGGCGCGACGATCATGCCGCACACGCTGTATCTGCATTCGGGCCTCACGCAGGATCGCACCGCGCCGCGCGACGACGCGCAGCGGCGGCGGCTCGTGCGTTTCTCGAATCGCGAGGTCGTCGTCGCGCTCGGGCTCGCCGGGTTCGTGAATCTCGCGATGGTGATGATGGCGTCGTCGGCGTTCCACCGGAGCGCGCCGGGCATGACCGACATCGGCGACGCGTATCACACGCTGATCCCGGTGCTCGGGCCTGCGGCCGGTGCGCTGTTTCTCGTCGCGCTGCTGACGTCGGGCGTGTCGAGTTCGGTGGTCGGCACGATGGCCGGGCAGGTCGTGATGCAGGGTTTCATTCGCCGCCGCATGTCGATATGGGTACGGCGCGCGGTGACGATCGCACCCGCATTCGCGGTGGTTGCGCTCGGCTGCGACGTCACGCGTGCGATGGTCGCGAGTCAGGTCGTGCTGAGTTTCGTGCTGCCGATGCCGATGATCGCGTTGCTGATGCTGTCGGCGCGCGAGGACGTGATGGGCGCTTACGCGATGCGGATGCCGTTGCGGATCGTCGCCGGCGCGGCGACGATCGTGATCGTCGGGCTGAATGCGTATCTGGTGTGGGCGGCCGTCAATTGAACGGCAGCGGTGCGCGGCCGCCGCAGGGTCGCCGCCTACTGCTGCATGTCCGGCGCTTCGCGAAGCCGCCAGATCGCGTTGCACTGCTGGCCGCCGAGGCTCGTCGAGCGCAGCGTGATGACGGTGCCGGCCGCGACCTGATACCAGAAATGCGCCATCAGTTCGGGACCTTTACGCTGCGCGTGCCCGTCGATCAGCACGTCGCACCGCAGCGGCGACGGCGAGCCGGACGGGTGCGTGACGTAGACGTTCAGGCGCGTTATGTCGCGCGTCGCGGTGAGCACGATTTCGTGGTTCCCGCTGCCGACGAGCATCGTGCCGCCCGGTTCGTCGATCGCCTGCAGGTAGGCGCCCGGGCTGCCTTCGATCGCAGCGGCCGACACGGTCAGCCCGGCCGAGCGCACGTAGTCCGTCGCCGCGATGCGTGCGGCAACGGCATCGGACTGCGCCGGCGTGCCGTCCGACAGCGCGAACGGCGCACCGTCGCGCAGCGCGGCGTCGACGTGGTTCGCGTAGTAGCGCCACCGGTCGAAGAAGCGGATATCGCCGGTCATGTGCAGCGCGCGGATCGGCTCGTCCTGATACCGGAGCGTCGTGCTGCCGTTGCTCGCGTCGAACGCTTCGTGAATGCCGTACTTGCTGACGAAGTTCTGGACCGGATCGAGCAGCGCCGTTTCGCCCTGTGCGCTCCACAGGTGCAGGAACGTCGTATCGATGCCGAAGCATTCCTGGAAATCGATGCCGATGCGGCTCATGCAGTCGCGCAGGTGGTTCGCGTAGCGCGCCCAGGCGTCGGCCGTTCCGGCAACGAGCCCGGCCTGCAGCGCGTGGCCGTGGCGGGCGGTGACCTCGTCGACGACGAGGCGCCAGTGATGGTCGCGCCGCTCGCCGATCAGCGGCGCGACGACGAACGTGCAGAACAGCGGGTCGGGGCACACGTGGATCCGGTCGTCGCCGATCCGCGAGAACAGGTCGAACGCCGGCGCACAGAACCAGATGTCGGCGTCGTACAGCGCGAGCTTGCGGATTTGCGGGTTGCGAGCGCAATAGTCGGCGGCTTCGATGAAGCGACCGACCGGCAGCGCATACGCGCTCGACGCGTCGATCACGTCGATCGACTGGCTCGCGAGGGTCTGCCGCTTGCGTTCGGTCAGCCCGTAGCCGATCACCGCGATTCGCCCGTCGTAGCCGGTGTGCCGCAGCGACAGCAGGAACGGCACGAGCATTTCGTACCATGCGCGGTTGTTGTCGTTGATCGCCACGCAGACCGCGTGCTCGCTCGGATGCATGTTCTCTTCCCGTTGCGCGCACTCGAGCGTGCGCATCCTGTTTTCGTTGGTGACGCGAATTCGGTGGCTTTCAGCACCGCCGGGCGCGCCGGCCTCGTGGCGTCGACCATTGTAGATCGCCGCTGCCGCGCGACATAGCGCCGGCGCGGCGGGCCGCGGCGATTACCCGCGCGCCGGCAGGGCCGGCCGCGCGGGCGGCCGCGATTATTTCGCGAGCGTCCGGTATGACACGAGGTCGTTGATCGGCCCGATTTCCGGCCCGGTCGTGCCGGGGCGCGTCGCGACCTGCACGACCTTCTCGAACATGATGATGAACGGCGAGTTCGCGAGCACGGCCTTCTGCAGCGCTTCGTAACGCTGCGCGCGCTTCGCGGGCGACGGCTCGACGAGCGCGGCCTCGGTGTCCTTCGTCAGTTGCGGGATGTCCCAGCTATTGCGCCACGCGAGCATCTTGGTCGGCGACTGGTCCGAGTTGTCCGGATTCCACGCGAAGCCGCGCGCGTTGCTGTTCGGGTCCATGTAGTCGGGCGACCATTCGCCGATGAAGATGTCGTGCTGGCGCGCGCGGTACTTGCCGATCGCCTGCTTCGCATCGCCGGGGATCAGCTTCACGCGGATCCCGCCCTGCGCGAAGTTGGCCTGCAGCGCCTGCGCGATCTCGAGGTACGGATAGTCGTTCGGCATGTCCATCGTCACGTCGAAGCCGTTCGGCAAACCGGCCTTCGCGAGCAGCGCCTTCGCTTTCGCGACGTCCTGCTTGTACGGCCGCGCGTTCAGCGTGCCGAGGAAGCCTTCGGGCAGGAAGGTTTGATGCACCTTGTAGGTCGTGCTGACGATGTTGCGCTGGATGCCGTCGTAGTCGACGAGCCATTTCATCGCCTGCTGCACGTCGGGTTTCGCGAGGTTCGGGTTCTTCGTGTTCAGGCTCAGGTACAGCAGCGCGGACACCGGCCACGCCGCGACCTTGATCTTGCCGGCCTTCGTCAGCGCGGCGAGGCTGTCGGGGCTCAGGTTGCGCGCGGCGTCGGCGTCGCCGTTTTCCAGCAGCAGCCGCTGCGCGGACGCTTCGGGCACGTGGCGCAGCACGACGCGCTTCATCGGGTACGGCGTGCGGTACTTGTCGAAACGCTGCAGCACGATGCTTTCGTTCGGCATCCACTTGACGAGCTGGTACGGGCCCGAGCCCGCGTCGTTGGTCCTGAGCCAGCCGCTGCCGAAATCGTTGCCCTCCTGATGCGACAGCAGCAGCTTCTTGTCGAACACCGATGCCGGGCATGCGCTCAGCACGTTGAGCACGAAGCTCGGCGCGTACTTGCGGTCGGTTTCGAGCACGACGGTCTGCGGATCGATCGCGCGCACCTTCTGCATCACGTTCGCCTTCGTGAGGCCGAGATCGGCGAGCACGCCGGCCGGCCCCTTGTCGAGCAGGATGGTGCGCTGCAGCGACCACGCGACGTCGTCGGCGGTCACCGGGTTGCCGGAATGGAACGTGAGGCCGGGGCGCAGCTTGAACGTGTAGGTCACGCCGTCGGCGCCGACCGTCCACGCTTGCGCGATCTGCCCGTTGAATTTCGTCGGGTCCTTCAGGTCGACGCGCACGAGCCGCTCGTAGGTGTTCGCGACGTACTCGGACGGCACCAGTTCGTAGATCCCGCTCGGGTCGAGGGTCGTGAATTCGCCGAGCTGCGTGGCGACGACGAAGATGCCGGGCGGCGTGGCAGCCTGCACCGGCAGCGCCGGAACAAGCGCGACGAGCGCGGCGCTGACGAACAGCCGGGACAGCAGGTGCTTCATGCGGGCTCCGTTGAAAGGGAATCGTGGGTGCGATTCTCTCATCGACGGCCACCCGGATGAAAATATTCGGCGTGCACGCGGTGGCGCGCACGAGTGGGCCGGGCGGGCGCCCGGCGCCGGCAGGCGTCGGATCAGATCACGCAGCGCGCGATCGCGAAGCGCATCGCTTCCTCGGGCGGCTCGCTGCCCGAGCCGCGCACGACCTTGACGACCGAACCGTTGCCCGATGGCGTCAGCGTGACGAAGTACGAGTTCGAGCCGACGGAGAGGTCGGTCACGCCGTTGTGCTGCGACTGCTCGGTGCCCGACAGGCGGCTGTCGAGGCAGTTGGCGATCGCGTAGGCCGGACGTTGCGACGACACGTAGATCATCGGCGCGGCGCCGGATGAGGCCGAATCGGACGAGGGCGCGGAACCGCAGGCGGCGAGCAGGGCGGCGGGAAGGAGCAGCAGGAATCGTTTCATGGTCGGTCGTCGTGTGTCTCGTATCGAGGCTGGGGCGCGGGGTAGGCGAAACGCGAAGCTTCGCGACGAAACCGCCCGGAATCGGGCCGTTTTTGACGGTCGATACGCAAGCGGCTGACGACGGAGTATACCCGCGGCAATTGACGCGGATGGCGCGTTGAAACGATTCGATACAACAAGCACCCGCTGCCGCACGGCGGCAGCGGGTGTTTCAGGTGAAGGCGATTGGGCGCTTGCCGGTGTTGTCGATCTTATTGGCCGATCTTGTTGCTGACCGAGTTCTCTTGCTGGTTCGGCACGCGCTGTTCGCTCTTGGTGATGTGGCTGTGATCCTGCCCAGCCATGTCCCGCTCTTCCCGGGGCGTCGTGCGCCCGAATCGTGGGCGCTTGAGGAAAAAACGCGCAGCCGGCGCCGGCTGTTGACGTTTCCGGCTGTATCGATTGCAAGTCTTTATTACGTCTGCGGTTTGCGGCGCGGGCCCCGACGTGCGTGGCGCGCGGCCCGGCCGCCGCGAATCAATGCGCGCCGGCCGCCGCCGCATCGGCATCGCCGCCGCCCGAGCGCGACGGTTTCGTGATCCAGATGAGCGGAATGATCGCGATGAAGATGATCGCCGACACGTAGAAGATGTCGTTCAGCCCCATCACGGCCGCTTGCGAATCGACCGACGTGTTGAACAGCGCGAGCGCCGAATCGGGGCCCAGGTGCAGCAGCGAGCGCGTCGCGTCGACCTGTTGCGCGAAGATCGGGTTGGTGACGCTCGCCTGTTCGGTGAGCCGCACGTGATGCAGGATCGTGCGGTCGTTCCACGCATTGCTGATCAGCGACGTGCCCACCGCGCCGCAGAACGTGCGACCGAAATTCGACAGGCCGGCTGCGGCCGGGATCTTTTCCGGCGGCAGCCCGGACAGGATGATCGACGTCAGCGGCACGAAGAACATCGCCATCGGAATGCCCTGCAGCAGCGTCGGCAGCACGAGATCCCAGTGGGAGACATCGGTGTAGAACAGCGTGCGCATCATGAAGACGACGGCGAAGCCGACGAACGCAAGCGTCGCGATGTAGCGCGGGTCGGTGCGCGGCAGCAGGCGCCCCATGACCGGCGTGAGCACGATCGCGAAGATCCCGAGCGGTGCGGTGGCGAGCCCCGAGTCGATCGCGCGGTAGCCGAGATAACCCTGCATCCATTGCGGCAGCAGCACGAGCGTGCCGAAGAACATCCCGTAGGCCACCGAGATCGCGATCGTGCCGCCCGCGAAATTGCGCTGCGTGAAGAGCCGCAGGTCGACGATCGGGTTCTTTTCGGTCAGTTCCCAGACGAGGAAGAACGCGAAGCCGACCAGCGCGACGATGCCGAGCGCGACGACGACGGGCGAGTTGAACCAGTCGAGGTCCTTGCCCTTGTCGAGCATGATCTGCAGCGACGCGACCCACAGCACGAGCAGCAGCAGGCCGACCGTGTCGATCGGCGTGCGGCGCGTGGCCGATTCCCGGTCGCGGAACACCATCCACGTGACGGCCGCCGCGAAGAAGCCGACCGGGATGTTGATGTAGAAGATCCACGACCAGTTGTAGTCGTACGTGATCCAGCCGCCGAGCGACGGCCCCGCGATCGGGCCGACGAGCGCCGTCATCGACCACAGCGCAAGCGCGCTCGACGATTTCTGCCGCGGCCAGGCGCCGAGCAGCAGCGCCTGCGACAGCGGCGCGAGCGGCCCCGCGACCGCGCCCTGCAGGATCCGCGCGGCGAGCAGCGTCGGCAGGTTCGGCGCGATCCCGCACAGCCACGACGCGAACACGAACAGCAGGATCGACGTGACGAACAGGCGCACCTGGCCGAAACGCTGCGTGAGCCAGCCCGTCAGCGGAATCGACACCGCGTTCGCGGCCGCGAAGATCGTGATCACCCCCGTGCCTTCGTCGACCGACACGCCGAGGTCGCCGGAAATCGTCGGAATGGCGACGTTCGCGATCGACGAGTCGAGCACGTTCATGAACATCGCGAGCGATACCGCGATCGTGCCGATCGCGAGCCGGCCGCCCGACAGCGGGGCCGGAGATGACGGAGATGACATGGTGTTCCTGCGTGATGAAGGGGCCCCGGCCGGCGCGCGCAGGCTGTCGCGCGCGCGCACGACGCCTGCGCGGGCGGGCCGCGAAATGGACGAACGGGACAGCTACGCACCGCGCGCGGGCGGCCCGGCAAACGGCGCCGTCCGCGTACAGCGTGCGGTTCAGGCGTTCGATCTTTCAATCGTTCAAGCGGATCGGCGAAGCCGTGGCGGGCCTCGGGACGCGGGATATCGCCGGTCAGGAAGGCGCGACGCGCGTGACGCGTCGGCGGGCGGCGGGCACGTGGCTGCCGTAGCGTGTGTGGTCGTTTTTCATCGCCACAGGCTAACGATGCGGCGAACGACGATCAACGCTCGCGCGCTCATTAAATCCTTTCGTGTGCCGCAATAATCCGCGTGTGACGTGTCGATTGCCGGTTACGGCGCGCTCCGCCACGCGGTGAAGACTTCCGTCAGGAACTCGACGAACGCGCGCACCTTGCTGTCGAGCGTCGCTCGCCGCGGGTACAGCGCGTGCAGCTCGACGTCGTCGGTGCGGTGCCAGTCGGGCAGCACGATTTCGAGCTCGTTCTTCTCGAGCCGCCGCGCGGTGTAGTGCGTGGAGATCAGCGCGATGCCGCCGCCGCTCGCGGCCTGGCGCAGCACCGTGGCCGATTCGTTCGAGATCAGCACGGGCCGGATCGGCACATCGGCCACGTCGCCGGCCGCGTTGGTGAGCCGCAGCGTCAGGCCGGGCATGTCGCGGCCGACGAACAGGATGTCGTGATCGACGAGATCCTGCGGCGTCTGCGGCCGCCCGACGCGATCGAGATAGGCGGGGCTTGCGGCGAGCTTCGCCTGCGACCAGCCGAGCGAACGCGCGACGTAGCTGGAGTCGGTCAGCGCGCCCGCGCGCAACGCGACGTCGAAGCCGTGCTCGACGAGGTCGAGCGCGCTGTTGTCGTAGATCAGCACGAGCTGGACTTTCGGGTAACGCCGGCGAAACTCGGCAAGCGCCGGCTCCAGCTCGAACAGGCCGATCGAGTAGGGCACCAGCACGCGCAGCGTCCCTTCGGGTTCCGTGCGCAGCGCGCGGGCCTGGCGGTCCGCTTCGAGCAGGATGTCCTCGGCGCGCAGGCAGCGCTCGTAGTAGTCGCGCCCGGCTTCGGTGACGGATACGCGGCGCGTGGTGCGGTACAGCAGCTGGACGCCGAGGTTGTCCTCGAGTTGCTTGATCTTGCGGCTCACGCGGCTGAGCGGCATGTCGAGTTGCGTGGCGGCGGAGGTGAAGCTGCTGCGTTCCACCACACGCAGGAAGATTCGGATGCTCTCGAAGTCCATGAGGCGGGTTTGATTGGTTGACCTTCGCGCATCTTAGCGTTCCTTCCGGCATCCTTACATGTCGCGCCGATTATCCTGCCCGGCGCAATTGCCAATCCCGTCGGGGCCGCTTAGCGACGGGGCCGCGCAACCGTATCCTCGCCGCATGAAATTCGCGTTCCCCAGCCTGCCGTCGTTCGCCGCCGTGCGGACCGCGTTGCGCACGGCGTGGCCGACCCTGCCGCCCGGCGCCCTCGGTTTCGCGCTGCGCAACACCGCCGCGTCGTTGCTCGCGCTCTATATCGCCTTCCGGATGAATCTCGACGACCCGAAATGGGCCGCGTCGACCGTGTGGATCGTCGCGCAGGGCAGCCGCGGGATGGGGCTGTCGAAGAGCCAGTACCGGATTCTCGGCACCGCGATCGGCGCGGCCGTCGCGCTTGCGCTGACCGGCGCGTTCGCGCAGACGCCCGAGCTGTTCCTGCCGGCGCTCGCGGCGTGGATCGGCCTGTGCGCGGGCGTCGCCACGTTCCAGCGGAATTTCCGCGCCTATGCGGCGGTGCTCGCGGGTTACACGGCCGCGATCATCGCGATGGATGCGGTATCCGCGCCGCTGCATGCGTTCGATATCGCGATCGCGCGGTTCCTGTATGTGGTGGTCGGCATTCTGTGCGGCGCCGCGTTCGAAACGATCTTCTCGCCGGGCGCGCCGCTGACCGACGTCCGCACGCGGCTCGCGCGCTATCTCGATCGCGCGGTTGCCGTCGGCGCGGGCGCGCTGCGCCGCGAGCCGAATGGCACGGCCGTCCACCGGCTGTTCGCGGACGCGCTCGAACTCGACACGGCGGCGGAATATGCGGCGGCCGGCGCGCCGCCGGTGCGCAACGCGATCGGCCATCTGCGTGCCGCGGCGCTCGGGGTGCTGACCGCGCAGGCCGCGGGGCAGGCGATACGCGAACATGCCGCGCGCGGCGGCGATGCGCCGGACCCGTTGGTGGACGAGGTCGCGCGTGTGCTTGACGGCATCGCGGCATCGGGCGACCCGGGGCACGAGATGGCGGCGTTGCGCGCGCGCGTGGACGACGCGCTGCGCGCCGAGGTTGCCGGACCGGCCGGCCCAGACCCGTCGCGCCTGCTGACGCTCGACCGGCTGGCCGCGCTGCTCGCGGGCTTCGACCGCGCATTCGCGAGCCAAGCGCTGCTCGATCGGCCGGTGCCGCCGCCTTCGCGCGTGCGCTACGCGTTCCATCACGATGCGGTGCTCGCGTGGCACCACGGCATCCGCGCGTGCGTCGCGGTGCTGGCTGCAGCGGCGATCTGGATCCTGACCGCGTGGCCGTCGGGGGCCGGTTTCGTCGCGATCACGGGCGTGGTTTGCGCGCTGTTTTCGACGCGGCCGAACTCGATCGGCGCCACGGTCGGCTTCCTGAAAGGCGCGGCCTGCGCGGCGGTCGCCGGCGTCCTCTGCAATTTCGTATTGCTGCCCGCGGTGTCGGGTTTCGAGATGCTGGCGTACATCATCGGCGTGTTCATGATCGGCACGGGCATCGTGATGCGCAATCCGCGCACGGCCGGGATCGGCAGCGGCTTCTCGATCTTCTTCTGGAATTTCACGTCGCCGGACAATACGGCGCGCATCGGCGACGCCGCGTTCCTGAATTCGGCGCTCGCGACGCTGCTCGGGATCGCGTTCGGCGCGCTGGTGTTCGCGCTCGTGTTTCCGGGCGATCCCGCCACCAGCCGGCGGCGGTTGCATCGCGCGGTGTGCCGCGATCTGGCCGGTATCGCACGGGACCCGCGTGCATGGTCCGCGAGTACGTGGCTGAGCCGCACGGCCGACCGTCTTGCGCGCGAGCTCGGCTTCGCGGGCAGCCAACCGCAGACGCTGATCGAGCGCGACATGCGCGACTTGCTGGCGATCTGGGGGCTCGGCGACAGCCTGCTGTCGCTCGCCGAACTGGCGGCGCGCGAGCCGGCCATGCGCCGTGCGGCAATCGTGGTGCGCGCGCGGGTCGCGCGCTCGGATTTCGCGCAGCTCGACCGGACCTGCGATGCGGCGGCCCGCGTGCTGCGGCGGTGCGTGGCCGCTCGCGACGGCGACGATACGCACGCGTTGCTGAGCGGCATCGTGCTGCTGCGGCGCATCGCGGATGCGGCCGCCGGGCACGGCGGCTTCCTGCGCGGGCGCGGCGACTGAGCGACGCTGCGCGCCGCGGGCGGCGGGTCAGGTGAGGCGATAGGACCGGCAGGGCGTCACTTCCGCCGGTAGCGGCTCGCGGTTCAGTTCGAGCAGCGTGCGCTCGATCTGCCGCGTGATCGCATCGAGCGCGAGATGGTTCGGCCCGTCGCCGAACGGCTCGGCGATCGCATGTGCGATCGCGTCGAGCGCGATCAGCGTATATGCGACGAACACGGTGACGAACGGCGTCGCCGCGCCGATCGAGTCGACGAGGCCGAACGGCAGCAGCACGCAGTATGCATAGATGGTTCGATGCAGCAGCACGTCGTACGAGAACGGGATCGGCGTCGACGCGATACGCTCGCAGCCGCTCACCATCGCGACGAGTTCGTCGAGGCGCGCGTCGAGCATCCACAGGCGCGTGTCGGCGAGGCGGCCCGCATCGGCGCGCGCGGCGAACGCTGCGCGCAGCCCATGCACGATCGCAACCGGGCGGAACCGCGCGGCGGCGACGTGCGCATAGGTGCCGTCGTCGAGCAGCGCGCGCAGGTCCGCGGCCGGATCGGTGCCGCGCAGTTGATGCTTGAGCGCATAGACGAACGCGACGACCGTCCGCACGAATGCGCGCCGCGCGTCGTCGTCGTCGTGGTCGACCGCGCCGTAGCAGAGCGCCTGCGACACCAGCGTGCGGGTGGCGGTCAGCACGCCGCCCCACAGTTGCCGCGCCTCGCGGTAGCGGTCGTAGCTCGCGTTGTTGCGAAACCCCGCGAAGATCGCGAGCGTCAGGCCGATCAGCGTGAACGGCGTCGGGTTCAGCGGCACCTTCTCGCCGAGCACGCGGCCGCCGCCCCACACCGCGACGAGGCTGATCGCGAGCGTCAGCACGAGCTGCGGCAGGATGGTCGGCAGCACCGAACCGTTCCAGACCAGCAGCATCCGCAGCCAGTGCTCGCGCGGACGAACGATCATCGTCGGGCTCCGTCAGGCGGCGATCGAGGCCGGCGCGGCCGCGCGATGCAGCAGCACGGGCACCGACTTCGACGTCGGCGTGTTGCACACGTCGCCGACGCTGTCGAGCGGCACGAGCGGGTTGGTTTCCGGGTAGTACGCGCCGATGCAGCCGCGCGGGATGTCGTACTCGACGAGCAGGAAGCCGTCCGCGCGCCGCTCGATGCCGTCGTGCCACACGGTTTCCAGATCGACCCAATCGCCGGCCTTCAGGCCGAGCATCGCGAGATCGTCGCGGTTGACGAACACCACGCGGCGCTGGCCGAACACGCCGCGATAGCGGTCGTCGAGCCCGTAGACGGTCGTGTTGTACTGGTCGTGCGAGCGCGTCGTCATCAGCGTCATCAGGCGTTCACCGTGCTGTGCGCGGGCGCGCTGGATCGGCGTGTCGGTCGGCAGCGCGTGCGCGATGAAGTTCGCCTTGCCGGTCGGCGTGAGCCATTCGCGGTCGCGCGACGCGACACGCAGGTGGAAGCCGCCCGGCCGCGCGATGCGCGTGTTGTAGTCGTAGAAGCCGTCGAGCGTCGCCTCGATCGCGTCGCGGATCTTCGCGTAGTCGTCCTTGTACGCGAGCCAGTCGATCTTGCCGCTGCCGAACAGCGCGTGGCCCAGATGCGCGACGATCGCGGGCTCCGACATCAGGTTCGGCGACGCCGGCTTGTTCATCCCGTACGACACGTGAACCATGCTCATCGAATCCTCGACCGTCACGCCTTGCGCGACGTTGTCCTGCAGGTCGATCTCGGTGCGGCCGAGCGTCGGCAGGATCAGCGCGTCGCGGCCGTGGATCAGGTGGCTGCGGTTCAGCTTCGTCGTGATGTGCACCGAGAGGTCGCAGCGGCGCATGCCTTCCCACGTGCGCGGCGTGTCGGGCGTCGCCATCGCGAAGTTGCCGCCGAGGCCGATCAGCACCTTCACGTGGCCTTCGAGCATCCCTTCGATCGTCTCGACGACGTCGTAGCCGTGGTGGCGCGGCGGTTCGAAATCGAACACTTGGCCGAGCCGGTCGAGGAACGCTTGCGTCGGCTTTTCCTCGATGCCGACCGTGCGGTTGCCCTGCACGTTCGAGTGGCCGCGCACCGGGCACAGGCCCGCGCCGGGGCGGCCGATATTGCCGCGCATCAGCATC
Source organism: Papaver nudicaule (assembly GCA_023529015.1). Lineage (NCBI taxonomy): Eukaryota > Viridiplantae > Streptophyta > Magnoliopsida > Ranunculales > Papaveraceae > Papaver > Papaver nudicaule. The sequence continues at coordinate 75,734 of JAJJMA010177284.1, forward strand.
AGGTTGGTCAGCATCTGCACGGTCGCGACCGAATGCTTGTGCTGCGTGATGCCCATGCCCCACGTCGCGATCACGCGTTCGCTGCGTGCATAGAGTTGCGCGAGGCCGTCGATCTGCTCGTACGGCACGCCGCTTTCGGCCGTCAGTGCGGACCAGCTTTCGTTGCGCAGGTCGTCGGCGAACGCGTCGAAGCCGGCCGTGTGCTCGCCGATGAACGCGGTGTCGAGCACGCGCGGCGCACCGGCGGCGCGCGCGGCGTCGTCGAGTTCGAGCACGCGTTTCGCCATCCCCTTGATCAGCGCGAAATCGCCGCCGATCGTCGGCTGGATGAACGTCGACGCGATCCTGGTGCCCGACATCGTCAGCATTTCGAGCGGGCTTTGCGGATCGGCGAAGCGTTCGAGGCCGCGCTCCTTCAGCGGGTTGATCGACACGATCGTCGCGCCGCGCTTCGCGCATTCGCGCAGTTCGCCCATCATCCGCGGGTGATTGGTCGCGGGGTTCTGGCCGAAGATCAGCAGCGTGTCCGCGTGTTCGAAATCGTCGAGCGTGACGGTGCCCTTGCCGACGCCGACCGAGGCCGGCAGCCCGCGGCTCGTCGCCTCGTGGCACATGTTCGAGCAGTCGGGGAAGTTGTTCGTGCCGTACCGCCGCACCAGCAACTGGTACAGGAACGCCGCTTCGTTGCTCGCGCGGCCCGACGTGTAGAACGCGGCCTGGTTCGGGTCGGGCAGTGCGCGCAGGTGGCGCGCGATCAGCTCGAACGCGTCGTCCCATGCGATCGGCACGTAGCGGTCGGTCTGCGCGTCGTACACCATCGGGTCGGTGAGCCGGCCGTGCTGTTCGAGTTCGAAATCCGACTGTTCGAGCAGCTCGGTGACCGTATGCGCGGCGAAGAATTCGGGCGTCACGCGCTTGCTCGTCGCTTCGGCGGCCACCGCCTTCACGCCGTTCTCGCAGAACTCGAACGTCGACGCGTGCTGGCGGTCGGGCCATGCGCAGCCGGGGCAGTCGAAGCCGTCCGGCTGGTTCTGGCGCAGCAGCGTGCGGTAGTTGCCGCCCGCGACCTTTTCCTTGATCAGGTTGATCGTGACGGCTTTCAGCGCGCCCCAGCCGGCGGCCGGGTGGGTGTACGGTTCGATGCGCGCGGTGGCGGATTTCTTTTTCATGATGCAGCGGGTGTCGGGGTCGATGGGTGCAGAGTACGCGCGGCACCCGTGCGGCTGTGTGTACACCTGTTCACTTCAAAAAAGAGTACAGTTGCGGCCATTCAGGCAGTGCGGATCGCAACTGTGTTGTTGAAGGGAAGTTGAAAGGGAGGCGCGTGAAGCGTTACGAACAACTGGCCGACGATCTCCAGGCGCAGATCGAGCGTGGCGTGTACCGTCCCGGCGAGCGGATTCCGTCGGTGCGGCAGGCGAGCCGGCAGCAGCAGCTCAGCGTCACGACCGTGCTGCGCGCGTATCTCGTGCTGGAAAGCCGCGGCCTGATCGAAAGCCGGCCGCAGTCGGGTTATTTCGTGCGGGCGCGCGCCGCGGCGCCGGCCGAGGCCGAGCTGCACATGTCGGCGCCGGCCGCCGAGCCGTCGGCGGTGGACGTGAGCCGGCTCGTGCTGTCGACGCTGCGCTCGATCGCGCGCGACGACGCGGTGCCGCTCGGCTCGCCGTATCCCGATGCCTCGCAGTTCCCGGTGCAGCGCCTCGCGCGCTATGCGCAGGCGATCGGACGCCGCCGCACGCGCTGGGGCGTCATCGACGACCTGCCGCCCGGCAACCAGGAACTGATCCGCCAGATCGCGCGGCGCTATGCGGAGCGCGGGATCGCGGTCGAGCCGGGCGAGATCGTGATGACGATCGGCGCGACCGAGGCGATCAACCTGTGCCTGCAGGCCGTCGCGAAGCCGGGCGATACGATCGCCGTCGAGTCGCCGACGTTCTACGCGATGCTGCACGCGATCGAGCGGATGGGCATGCGCGCGCTCGAAGTCGCGACGCACCCGGTCGACGGCATCGATCTCGACGCGCTCGCACGGCTCCTCGAGCGCGAGCGTATCGCCGCATGCATGGTGATGCCGAATTTCCAGAATCCGCTCGGCTTTCAGATGTCGGATGCGCGCAAGCGTGCGCTCGTCGAGTTGCTGGCGAAGCACGGCGTGCCGGCGATCGAGAGCGACGTCTATCACGAGCTGCACTTCGGCGACACGACGCCGAGCGCGCTGAAATCGTTCGACCGCGACGGGCTCGTGCTGCATTGCGCGTCGTTCACGAAGAGCCTGTCGCCGCGCTACCGGATCGGCTGGGCGATGCCGGGCCGCTATCGCGATCAGGTCGAGAAGCTGAAATTCCTGAACACGCTCGCGACGCCCGCGATCGAGCAACTGGCGATCGCCGAGTACCTGAAATTCGACGGCTACGATTTCCACCTGCGGCGCATGCGCAAGCAGTACGCGCAGCAGGCGAGCCTGATGAGCGCGATGGTGCGGCGGTTCTTTCCGGAAGGCACGCGGCTGTCGCAGCCGCAGGGCGGGTACGTGCTGTGGGTCGAACTGCCGCCGCAGGTCGATGCGATGAAGCTGTATACGCTTGCGCTCGCGCAGCGGATCACGGTCGGGCCCGGGCACATGTTTTCGGCGAGCACCGATTACCGGCATTTCATCCGGCTCAACTACAGCTATCCGTGGTCGCGGCAGATCGAGGAAGCGCTGAAAGTGCTGGGGCGGCTCGCGTCGGAGTGCGCGGCGGGGTGAACGCCGTAATGCCGGGTGACAGGCGGCGGCCGGCGGCCGGCGGCCGTGGCGTGCGTCGCTCGCCGTCGCGCGCGGCCAATCCGCCGACGGTGCGCGACATGCGGCAGCTTCGCGCACTTGCCATGCGATGCCTGCCGGGGGCACGATGTGCGAACGACTTCGCGAACCGTGTCGCCCCGTCACTTCGACCTCACGCATTTCACGCATGCAAGATTCCAACGAAAGCCGTCCGTCACGCGTGCGGCTGCTGAAAGGCCTCCTCCCGATCCGCCGCGCGGGGGCCATCCGCGACGTCTTCGCGGGCATGTCGCTCGCGTCGATGGACATCCCGCAGGTGCTCGGTTACGCGCGCATCGCCGGCATGCCGGCCGTCACGGGTCTCTACACGGTGTTCCTGCCGCTCGTGGCGTTCGCGTGCTTCGGCGCGTCGCGCCATCTGGTGGTTGCCGCCGATTCAGCGACCGCGACGATCTTCGCGAGCCGGCTTGCGTCGATGGCGCCGGCCGGCAGCGCCGACTATGCGGCGCTGGCCGGCATGGTCGCGCTGCTGACCGCCGCGATGCTGCTGCTCGCGCGCATCTTCAAGCTCGGCTTTCTCGCCGATTTCCTGTCGCGCACGGTGCTGGTTGGTTTTCTCGCCGGCGTCGGCGTGCAGGTGTCGATCGCGATGCTCGGCGACATGCTCGGCCTGTCCGTGCCGTATCCGGCCTCGCGCAGCCTCGCGCAACTCGACTATGTCGTCACGCATCTCGTCCACGCGAACCGGCCGACATTCGCGCTGGCGGCACTCGTCGTCGTCGCGATTCTGGCGTGCAAGCGCTTCCTGCCGCGTGTGCCGATGCCGATGATCGCGGTCGCGGGCAGCATCGCCGCAAGCCACGCATTCGGTTTCGCCGCGCACGGCATCGCGGTGCTCGGGCCCGTCGCGGGCGGATTGCCGCCGCTGCGCTGGCCGTCCGTCACGTGGCAGCAGTTCCTCGATCTCGTGCCGGTCGCCGCGTCGTGCTTCGTGATGATCATCGCGCAGAGCGCGGCCGCCGCGCGCGTGTTCGCGCAACAGTACGGCGAGGACGTCGACACCAATGCCGACATCCTCGGGCTCGCGGCCGCGAATGCGGCGGCGGCGGTCGGCGGCGCGTTCGTCGTCAACGGCAGCCCGACGCAGACGGCGATGGCCGACGGCGCGGGCGTGCGCAGCCAGATCGGGCATCTCGCGTTCGCCGCCGTCGTGGCCGTCGTGCTGCTGTTCTTCAGCACGACCCTGCAGTATTTGCCGCATGCGGTGCTGGCCGGCATCGTGTTCACGATCGCGCTCGGGCTGATCAACGTGCGCAGCCTCGCGGCGATCCGCAAGGAAAGCCCCGGCGAATTCACGCTCGCGCTCGTGACGGCCGCGGCCGTCGTGACGGTCGGCGTCGAGCACGGCATCCTGCTGGCCATTGCGCTGTCGCTGATGCGGCACGTGCGCCACAGCTACCAGCCGCACACGATGGTGCTCGAACCGGTGGAAGGCGACGGGCGCTGGCAGCCGGTGCCCACGCGGCGCGGCGCCATGACGGCGCCGGGGCTGATCGTCTACCGGTTCGGTTCCGACCTGTTCTTCGCGAACGATCATCTGTTTGCCGGCGAAGTGACCGAACTCGTCGATGCGGCGCCGGTGCCGCCGCGCTGGTTCGTCGTCGACGCGGGCGCGATCACCGATCTCGACTATTCGGCCGCGCGGACCATGACCGATCTCGTCAAGATGCTGCACGCGCGCGGGATCGGCGTGCTGTTCGGGCGCGTCAATCGCTACCTGCGCGCGGACATGGATCGTCACCGGATCACCGGGATCGTCGGCGCGTCGTGCATCTTCACGACGCTGCATCAGGCGCTGGAGGCGGCGGGCACGACGCCGGCGCCGCAGGAACCCGGCACCGTGTAGCGCGAAGCGGCGCTAGGCGGCCGCGCGCAAGCGCGCGAAGCCGTTGCGCAGGTGACGCGCCAGTTCCGTCGCGGCCGGCGTGCGTTGGCCGCGCGGCAGATGAAGGTTGATCGCGAAGTTCGGCAGCGCGGGCAGGCCGCTGTCGGCCGGCAGGATGTCGAGATCGGCCGGCACGGTGGACGCGAGCCACACGGTCAGGGCGAGATCGGCGCGCACGGTCGCGGCCGTCGCGTCGAAGCTGCCGTTCTCGAACACGGTGCGCCATGCGCGATCGCAGCCGCGCAGCGCGTCGAGCACGGTCGGGCGGAACGCGCAGGTCTGCGCGACCATCGACACCGGCAGCGGCGTGTTGCGGTGCGCGGTGCCGCCTTTCGCGCCGACCCAGACCAGGCGATCGACGGCGATGCATTCGCCGCGCGACGGCCCGACCGGCGCCTCGATCAGCGCGATGTCGAGATCGCCCTGCGTGAGCCCCCGGCGCAGTTCCGGCGACGCTGCGCACACGAGCGTGAGCGCGACCTGCGGATGCGCCTGTGCATAGCCTTTCAGGATCGGTGCGAGACAGGTGCCGACGAGATCCTGCGGTGCACCGAGACGAACGGCGCCTTCGACCGCACCGGCCGTCAGGTCGGTCAGCAGCGCATCGTGCACGGCGAGCAGCCGGCGCGCCTGTTCGAGCAGCCGCTCGCCGGCCGCCGTGAGCAGCAGGTTGCGATGCTCGCGGACGAACAGCGGGCCGGACAGCGTTTCGAGCCGCGCGACCTGCTGGCTGATCGCGCCTTGCGTCAGGTGCAGCGCGCGGCTGGCCGCCGTCATGCTGCGATGATCGGCGACCGTGACGAAGGCGCGCAGCAGCGCGAGGTCGAGATTGCGTGTCATGCGTCGCATTATGAACGCTAATGGCAGGCATAAAAAGCTTTTGCTGTCGTAATGGGACGATCGCGGGTAAAACGGGGTTTCGACGACGACAACCGGGAGCCTTCGTGCTGCTTCGCGACTACCTGCCGCTGATGCTGTTCGTGATCGTGTCCACCGTGACGCCGGGCGGCGCGACGACGCTGGCAACCGCGTCGGGCGCCCATTTCGGTTATCGGCGGTCGCTGCCGCTGATGGCCGGCATCGCAGCCGGCCTGGCGTCGATGGCGGCGGCCGCCGCGGCCGGGCTCGGCGGCGTGCTGCTCGCGCTGCCCGCGTTGCAGCTCGCGATGAAGGCGGTCGGCTCGTTGTACCTCGTGTGGCTGGCCGTGCGCATCGGGCGCGGCGGCAAGCCGCGGCTCGATGCCGCCGTGCATCGGCCGCAGGGCTTTGTCAGCGGCGTCTGGATGCTCTGGCACAACCCGAAAGGCTGGGCGATGACGCTCGGCGCGGCCGCGTCGTTCGCCGCGCTCGCGTCCGGGCCGGCGCGGCTCGGCGTATTGCTCGGGCTGGCGTTCGGCGCGGCCGCGATGGCGTCGCTGTCGCTGTGGTGTTTCGCCGGGCTGCTGTTCGCGCGCGTGTTGCGCACGGAGCGGCAGTGGCGCTGCCTGAATGCGGGGCTGGGCGTGCTGCTCGTGATCTCGATCGTGCCGATGTGGCTGCCGTAGCGACGCTGCGCGCGCATCGCGGCGCAGCGTCCACGTTCAGCGCGAACCGGCGCGCGCGGCGCCGGCCAAGCGGCCGCCCGCACCGGCCGACCACAACGGCAGCCGCAGCGTCGTGACGAAACTCGCCGCATGCAGCACGCAAAGCAGGCCGAACGCCCACGCGTACGCGCGGGCCTGCGTGCCGCCGCCCGATGCCGATTCGATCTGCAGCCGCCACGCGAGGAACAGCGTGCACAGCGTCGTGAACGTCGGGCCGCCGAGGCGCTGCACGATATTGAGCGACGTCGTCGCCATCGGCAGGTTGCGGCGCTCGACCGATGCATATGCGGCGGAGATCGACGGCGCGCCGATCGCGCTCTGGCCCATGCCGCGCAGAAACAGTGCCGGCACGAGCACGTATGGATCGTAGCCGGCCAGCGCGAGGAACACGACCGGCAGCGTCGCGACGAGGGCGAGCAACGCGCCGGCGGCGGCCAGCCGGCGCACGCCGAACCGGCTCGTCAACGCGCCCATCGACGGATAGGTGACGAGCATGCCGAGCCCGAGCGGTGCAAGCAGCCAGCCCATCTCGCCCGGCGAGCGCCCGCACGCCTGGATCAGGAACACGGGAATCAGCATCTGGCCCGCGTACATCGCGCCGTTCGACAGGAACTGGGTGCCGGCCGCCGCGCCGAATCCGCGGGAGCGAAACAGCGCGAGATCGATCAGCGCATGCTCGCCCTTGCGTTGCTCGAAGCGCAGGAACGCGGCGAG